>CBVK0100323422.1:0-18472 GCA_900067695.1 Picea abies
CATTTAGATTCAACATTAGTACATAGTACAATTACTCCAAGTGAGCTATGACATAGAATATTTGCTCACATACATTACAAAGCAATACCGATCGTGAGCAAGATGGTGACAGGTTTGCCAGAAATCCAAGTGAATCATGAAGGCATATGCAAGGGATGCACAGAAGGCAAGTAAATGAAGAAACCATTTCCAAGAAGTGATAGCAAAGCCAAATGATCCTTGGACATCATACATTCAGACGCATGTGGACCAATATCAACCACTTCACTTAGCGGGTATGTATATTATGTTTCATTTATTAATGATTTCTCATGTAAAACTTGGATTTACTTTTTGAAAGATAAAAGTGGAGTATTAAACAAGTTCAAAGAATTCAAAGCACTTGTTGAAAACATTATAGAAAAGAAGATAAATATTTTGAGATAAGATAATGGATGAGAATTCACATTAGATAAATTCAAGGCATTTTGCAAGGAATTTGGGATTAAGAGGGATCTCTCTACTCCTTAAAATCCTCAGTAGAATGGTGTGGAAGAAAGAAAGAACCAAACAATCATGGAAGCAGTGAAGGCCATGATTCATGATCAAGACTTACCATTTCATATGTGGGCATAAGCAATTAAAACCGATGTATATGTGCATAATATAAGTCCCCATCGTGTACTTGGGAAAAAGACACTAGAATAAATGTTTGTAGGTGAAAATCTAGAGGTCAGTCATCTAAGGATATTTGGTTGTCCTGTATATGTGCATGTTCCCAAGGATAAGAGATAGAAGTTGGACCCTTGAGGAAAGAAGAGTATATTTGTTGGATATAGTGAGACATCGAAGGCATACAAATTCTACATCCTTGGTCACTGACAGATTGAAACTAGTAGATATGTCACCTTCGATGAGGATACAACATTTAGTAGATCGATACAAATCATTCAAATGAGGTCCATGAAGAGGAACTTGAAGCTCCCAGATTTGCAGATACAAATGCAATCGATGATGTTGTACTAGAAGATCATGATATGGAAGAACCACATAGACTTGCAGATTCATATCAAGAGATGAATACTAAGAAGAGAAGAACAAATTGGGCTCAAGAAATTATTCAGGATGTAGAGAAGTATGGTTCTCTAGATGTATCCTTCAGATAAAGAAAGAGACCATGACCATACTCTATTTAGGTGGCATTGCCAAGTGACATTATTGATGTTGAGCTTACCAGTTATGAAGAGGCTGGAAAGAAGAAATAATGGAAGGATGCCATAATTGAAGAATACCAGTCCATTGTAAATAATGATGTTTTGGATGTGGTTCTGAAACCGAAAGAGAAGACAGTGGTAAGCTCCAAGTGGATTTACAAGACAAAGCATTCAAGCAATGTCAAGAAGTACAAGGCAAGGTTCGTGGCACGTGGTTTCTCCTAGAAAGAAGGAATATATTATGAGGAGACATTTTCTCTTGTGGAGAGATACACTTCAATTAGAGTTATACTTGCATTAGCTGCATTAAGGAAGTGGAAGGTATTCCAGATGGATGTCAAGAAAATTTTTCTAAACAGTGTAATAGAAGAGGAAGTGTATGTGGAGAAACCATTAGGTTTCGAGACACATGAAAATCAGACACATGTGTGCAGATTGAAGAAAACCTTGTAGGGATTAAAGCAAGCACCCAGGGCATGGTACGGTAGAATTGACAACTTTCTGATGATCTTAGGCTTTACCAAGAGTAAATTAGATCCTAATATTTACTACAAGGTTGAGGATAGTGGACCAACGATATTACTATTATATGTGGATGACTTGTTTCTAACATAGGATGATAATTTCATCACATAATGCAAAATAAATATTTCATTTGAGTTCGAAATGAAAGGCCTGGGTATGATGCATTAATTTTTGGGTCTAGAGGTGTGGTAGAAACCAGATGAGATTTTCCTATGCCAAGGAAAATATGTGGTAGAAATCCTGAAGAGATTTGATATGATGGATTGTAAATCCATGCCCACACCAATGGTGATGAACTTGAATTTATTGAGTGATGCTTCTTTAGAGATAGTGGATGTTTCCATGTACATGAAGATGATTGGTTCATTGATGTATTTAACAAACACCAAACCATATATATGCTTTGTGGTAAACACTTTGAGTTAGTATATGGTTGAACAAAGATGTGTTCACTTGGTTGCGAAAAAGAATGTGTTGAGGTACCTGAAAGGTATAATTGAATATGAATTCATATATGTTTCAGATCATGAGATAATCCTGAAAGGATTTACTGATTCAAATTGAGCAAGTAGTGTTCTAGACCAAAAGAGTACATCTGGTTGTTGCTTCAGTTTGGGATCAACTATGATATCATGGTTTAGAAGGAAGAATACAAGTGTGGCTCTCAGTACAACCGAGGAAGTGTATTTAACAGCATGCTCAAACAACAGTGAAGAAATGTGTCTTTAGAAGCTACTTAGATGTTTATTTGATTTCGAGTTAGAGGAGACTTGTATCTGGCATGACAACCAGGGTTGTGTGAAGTTGTTAGAGAACTCAGTGTTTCATGACAAGACCAAGCATATCGAGATCATGTACCATTATATCAAAGATATGGTGTAGAAGGGAGCAGTGAAGCTCCAGTATGTTTCTATAGGTTATTAGATAGGAGACATGTTGACCAAGCCTCTATTGAGAGTGAAGTTTGTGTACTTTAGAGACAAGCTTGGTGTCATTCACAAGGACTTACCTAGTAAGAGGGAGTGATGAGTTACAGATTCAATTCTAGGGTAGTTACATTAGCGTATGGAAATATCAGCGGGTATTAATTAATGGGCACATTACCGACTGTGGCACCAATCAACATGACCTCACACAAGGTCATCATAAGCCGAGCCTTCGGCACTGGAGAGTTTCCTAGAGTTTTAAGTTGGAGGGGCAACTTGTGGGGTTGGAGGTGTTTCTTATCCTTGGTCTAGATGGGTACTTTTTGCGCACTACATCACCTAATCCTTGTGATTAGATGCTTGGTTACTATGGAATGATTTATTGGTGTGCCAACTAGAGGTTACTAGTTCTTTATGAACTAGATGCTAGATTCTATGTGAGTTGGTAAGTTACTAGTTCTTTATGAACTAGATGCCATATTTTGTGTGAGTTGGCGAGTTACTAGTTCTTTATGAACTAGATTCTAGATTTTCTGTGAGTTGGCAAGTTACTAGTTCTTTATGAACTAGATTCTAGATGCTATGTGAGCTGGTGAGTAATTGGTTCTTTATGAACTAGATGCTATATTTTGTGTGAGCTAGCGAGTTACTAGTTCTTTATGAACTAGATGCTAGATTTTGTGTGAGTTGTCAAGTTGAATCCCCGTGATGAAATAAATAATGGAAGGATGATGAGAGTCTGGATGCATGACGTGGTTACAAAAATTATTCAATAGAGATTCGTGGAAAGTCAACAAGTCAATGGTTAGGTGTATAGAAGTGCAGAAGAAGTTGTGACGATCATGTTAGAAGAATACCTTCTTTTCTAAGAGGGAGTGTTGAAGTTTGAGTAGCTTCAAAATATATTTTTATTGTATCTATATTGTCTTAGACTAAGTCAAAACCCTAAAGAATAATATTATAAAAGTCGGCTCTATTGTGCCTTTGTAAAAATCAAATATAAATTAGAAAGTGTAAAGTGTACAAGTCAACCATGACCTAATTAAAGGGTGACTCAACTTGTATTTATAAGAGGCTAGGCACCTCATTTGGAGAACACACACAAAATAAATTCTCTCTCAAGGAAAAGTGTGCAATTCTGAGGAGGAGACACAACTACATAGTAAGGGTGTTTTGGTGAAGGGTTTTGGTTATCTCTTGGAGGCTTATCTTGGTCTAGTGGTGCGCTACCCCATTCTGATTAGGGTTTCTGGTCTATCTTCTAATTATCTTCTGTTTGGTGAGATCTTTGTTGAGAGAGACATTGTACTTGTTGATGAATCTAATTGAAGAAGCTTTGCTGGGTTTTCTCCCCCAAAAGGGTTTTTTAGGATAAATCTTCCATATACTATGGATGTCTTTATTTTAGTGATCTTTATGCATGCATTTATTGTTATAATTGTTAAAATTTAAAGAATATTGAATACATTTAAATGCTTAAGAAATTTTTTAACAATGTGGCTACATACCCCTCACAATTGTTTTCTCAAGATCTTCTAAAATTGGTCAATGATATAGAGTCTAGACAAATCATTTTCCCATATGTTTTGTCCATCATTGACTCCAAAAAGGAGGTATTTTTCATCAGGGAAGCCAACCTCCTTGATTATATTTAAGGTATTTATTCCATAGACAATATCAAAAATGATACTAGAGATAATCTTCAGTCCTATCAACATTATGAAATTAACAAGACAAAGTACTATATTTAAATATTTAAATCTAGAAATCAACAATTCCACAAACTGATATTCAAAGCATAAGCATGCTATATGAAATAAGGAAGAGAAGATGCTATAGATACAGCCTACTTCTAGGTCTCAACTGGTACATCAAAAAAATAAGTTTCCTCTTCTAGTTTGGTATCGTTGCACTACTCTTCAAGGTAAGAGTATTCCTTGGAAAAGGCCCCTAGTTCTTGTTCAAGGAGGTCCATTATAAGGAAGGGTTTACCCAACTGCACCCACGCTACCCAAGGTTCCTTTATATCCAACATCACTTCCCTTAATCATACCAATAATAAAGACAACCTCGTCAATGCCAATATAACAATATTTTCCTTTCAATTTAAAAAGTTAATAATATTATTCAACTTCTAAAAACATATAATCATATATGAACCTTTCTTCAGAAATTTTTACTTGTATATAAGAAGAATTTCATCCATCAATCAAAGGAGATCAAATGTCCTTGATACATATTTTTCTGTCTTTGATAGCAACAAGTATGACACAAGTCCAATGACAATTGGGATAGTCTCAAAGTCAACCTGTAGCATAGAAAGGTACGCCATATAATTTTCATAAAGAGAAAATCTCAATTAAAAATGTGGCTTCAATGTAAATATTTACTTTGTCCTAAGTATGAAAAGAGTCAACATCCATTAATGTCATAAGAAAACAATAATAGGTTGCAGTTTTGAAGGCTTGCTTCCAACTTGGAGGTAGGTGTGAGGCGAATTTCACATAATGATTACCTACACCCCATGGTTTCCCAAGCTACAATGGAAATTATGTTAGGATAGAGAATACCTTCTCTTCGACACAATCATAACAATATTCAAGATAGTTGTGGATTAGCTTTCATTCTATCTCTTTTTTCTTTCCTTGAAGGGAAGAAAAAGAGGTAGTAGAGGAAAACGTTTTTCTCCTCTTTAGCCTCCTTATACCCATCCAAAACCCTATGGGATGTGTAGGTAAACTTAACATCTGGTTCCAACTCAGGAAAAATGTAGTTGCTGGAAAAACTAAATAGATCACATTAGAAATGGAAAAAAGTTTAAATCCATCTACAACACATCAATAAAAACAAGTAAAAATAGATTCACTATTACTTTAATACTAAAAATACTAGTTGGTGTCAAATCACTTGGTCATGTCCATAGTAGGTTGCTTAAAATTTCCAAGAGAAATATAGAAATATATGTCCAAACCAATCTCACCACCAATGCATCCATATCTAGAAGCTACACCTTTGACTATGGTGGTTATATCAAGAACTAGATCACAATAGGAAAATTTGTTGCTTGGAATGTATTTCAAACTAGCATTGATCATATACTTCTAGGATGTATACTCTTATATCCTTGGCAACTTTCTGCAAATCCTCTTTAGAACTCTTGCCATCCAAGAAATGCTCAAGTGAAAATTTGAGTTCTCTCTTGGGACCAATTCTAGGATAACTAACAACATGACAAACCATCATTCAAATTCCTTTTATCCATCCATGGAAATCCTTTTATCCCCCTATTGGTGCATCAAAAAGATATTAGGGTAGGTAGTTGGTGGTTAACTTTGATGTACAAAATAATTTATAAAATATGTTAGCTATTTTTTTAATATCACAATGTATGCCATTTTTTTATTAAATACCACTTCTCAAAATAAAAGATGAAAGTGTATGAAGTACAGTTCTGATATATCATTTTTTTAGTGTTCTACTCCCATCTTGCAAGCAATATCTCATGTTTTACTTGAATTTGTATGAAGCGATAATCAATGATAGAAATTTCAAGGCACAATGAGGAAGAAACACATTAAGTATGCAATTTTTTCAGTAACCAAATCGTGCATAACTAAACTACAAGTTTGTACAAAAATGATCGCATTAGAGTAAATTTAGGATCTAAAATTTCAAGAAAAGTCTCACTGATACCCACGAAGCACATACCCCTTTTTGATCCACATTTGTTGATCAATGTTAGTACATACACACCCATCCTTAGTATTTTCCCCTTGTTTTTATTTTCTCCTTAGATATTCCTTACCTATTTGTTTTCTCCTTTCAAATGCGGGTTGTGGATCACACTACTATCAAATTCCCAGGTCTGCAGACTCACAAGCCCGTTTATCTATAATTAGTCATTTTTCTTCTTTCAAAATTCCAACACTTTGTGATTTTTCAAGCGATGTGAGAGTTCCTTTGTGGGAGACCAACATATTCCTATCCCATAACTCCCTATGTCCCGTGTCCCATAGTCACGCAACACTCATAAATGACCCATCTATCTCCATGTCCCTCATACTGAGCTATTTTTTGAGAATGTGGATGTGGGACACTCATCTATCCTACTTACCTTTTTCCCATGCTTGTGTCCTATAACCTGCAGTATCATATTCTACAGAATGACCCTCTCACTTTCGCGAAATGCATAACGAAATTTCCCCATACTTAGCCAATTTTCTTATTGCAGATGTAGGAGTCACTACCTTTTCACTTTTTCCACTCCCCACGTCTTGTGTCTCGCATCCTGCAATTCCGCATTAACCATATTGCACTTTCCATTCCTCTTTTCACACTTCCATACTTAACCATTTTCCATTTTCCATCTTCCACAACATCACATCACCATTTCCCGATCACATTTATTTCCCCCACCACATTATCCACCACTTGTGTGGTCATAATGGCATTATTAAAAATGACAAAGATTTCATAAACCTTGTAATAAATTAAAATTTTAGTTGTCCAGGCTGACAAATTTGAAATAAGAGCTACAATGATTAATCATCAAGGTAGCACATGGTAAATTAAATAAAGGACTAATATTCCAAGCTGTAAAATGTTATATCGACAATAACACTTCCTATTGGTAAGAATAAAAAACAATGTAAATAATTTCAAGTAGGAGAAAATAGTTGTATAGTGGAGATCTGATAAATACTCTCGGACATGAAGACCAAGAGTTCCAGTGGTCATGAGCTTACAAGTACTACAAGGACCTCCCTCCCCCCAAGAATAAGAAAAACCAGGTCTAGACCTTGGGCATAGCTCTGGCTGGTTGTGTTCTGGAGGTGACATATTTCAAAGAGCTAGTTCTGTGGTGCACAAATAAATTTGATTCAGAGAGGAGAATAATTCATCTTCAAGGGAAACAACCTATCTCCTTATCTACTTTAGTGTTCATAAGAATGCTATGACTCCAAAATCCCACCATGCAGTCAAAGGTGAAGAAGCCAATGAATTCCTCTAAGAACACAGAGGAGGAGAAAAGCTCCTTAAGAAATATTTGGTTGACCCAAAAACTAATACCAGTGCTTCTAAGATTCAGGTAAGTTCCTTAAAGTATCCATATAAGGAATTTTCCTGGTTATTTTCTCATATAATTGGTTTGGAATCCATGGCCTCTATGCCGAGAAATATCATTTATAACCTCCATTTCGTTGTGCATGAAGACACCCTCATTGATTGGGGTTGCATTATTTCCAATGAAATCTCATTTTAACTAGGCAGTCTGAAGAGGACCCAAAAATTCTACATGACATCTTTTTCTGAATTTCACCATAGACTACTACCATGTTTTCAAGGACTTGTTGAGGGAAATAAGTGTTGAATTTAAGGTGGAACCAATTTTTGCTTGGTATCCAAACTTATAGAGGCACAAAGTTCAATTTTATTTTTACCCAATCCACAATAATTTTATCTCTGAATTTAAAAAAATTAATCTTCGGCCCTAAAACATCAACATTATCACTCGAAGCTGCCACCTTTCTCTCAGAGAAAGGAATTGTTAAAATCACTGAATATTTTAGTATCATAAGGTTATTTGGTTTCGAATAGAAACCCTTTCTCCTTCCTTTATATGTATTAGAAAAATGCTTTGTTATAAAGGTTTGCAAGCAATACAAGGCCTATGATCATTTCTTTAATGAGAAAAGAAAAAAACAATTCATCCCATATCCTTGGAAAATTAGAGAAGTTGCTGTAAAAACACATTTCCCATTTGGATGAACATGTAGGTCAATTGACCAACTCAGCCTGAATGAAGCAAAATGTGTTGAGGGTTTCAACCCTAATGATTTATTTACTGCACATATGTCCCTAGTCAGATATTCCTCTTATTTTACTAAGATTGAGCGATTTAAAGAAGGAAGAGGAGATAATTTGAATCTCCCCGAGATCTTAGAAAATGAATCTCTTAATGATATGGAAGAATTATCCAGCACTTATGAGTGCTATTGATAACAAAGAAGAGAAGCAACAAATAAAAACCCCAATTCTCCAGCTGTGTCTCAAAGAAGTACCCAAGCAAGAACAAAACCAAGGATTAGTTGTTTGGAAACAAGGAAAACACTTTCCAGAAACTCAGATGATGGTGGTGACAAGGACCCAACAAAGAAAAATCTTGAAAAATACCATGTAATACATACCTTTGCTAAATGAAAAAAAGAGACCCATAAAACAGGGGAAGAAATACTTGAAATTCAAGTAAGTCCCCATGCAATGGATGTGAATGAGATTATCGAAGAACTAAGCCGGTCAGAACAATGACTGTTGGAAACCCAAGAAATTTTCGAATCTATCGTTGCTCAAGAACCAAAAATATTTGAAGAAGAGTCTGTAACACTTTACCACACAACCTACAATAGAAATTCTAAAAAGTTGTTAAGCGAAAAAGTAAACAAGAAAAAACAAGAAAATGTTTGAGAAATGGAAATCAGAAATTGATTTCCATGGGGTTGCACCTTCAAATATTGTACAATTTTATGAGGCAACCAAAGATCATTGAAATAGATCAAGAATAAGCGATTACAACAATTATTCCACCTCCAACACAAAAACCGTATACAAAAGAGACATCAACAAAAAAGTAAAGGGTTAGAATAATTTCCATCACATTGAGTCAAGTAGCAACCCTATTCATGTCTTTTTTATCTTTCTTCTATAGTCATTTGTCATATTCCTTTGGTTTCCTAGTAATATGTGAAACCCAGGGATGACCCTTGACTATTTTTCTTGTATCTTCCAGGTCTTTTCATTTCATGGTCCACAAGAGCCCCGTCCCAATCCTATTTTAAGGAAAAACACAATATTTTATTTATATTTCAATACAATAGTCTTTTATTTAAAGACACATATTACTTTTGAGGTTCCTAGAGAACTAATTTGATACATAACATTATTCTTATCCCATACTTTGATTTTAAGCATGAGATTTCAAATGGATGTCTATCAGAATATTATTTGTGCTTAATGAAATGATCATTTAAAGTTCTCTTCTATTTGCAGTACATACTTTCTTTTCCCTTTCTTTGAATATTGTTCTCTACTATGATGAATGTTGTGATGGAAATTTAATTTTATGTTACTACAAACTCTTTTGGTGTATGATCATGTAACATATTGTAAATATTTACTTTTATAATATACTTGGTCCTTTATCAAGTATTCTTTGTATTTGAATATTTATTTCAAAATAATCTCGGTCCTTCTCAGACATTTTATTTTGTTCTTGTATGTTATTTCAAATAGAAAAGTACTGCCTCTTTAAAAATGCAGGGGGATTTATCGTTGTGAGGTTGACTCAAAGACCGTAAAACAATTTTTAAGATCAAAACCACTATGTCCTAAGGTTCCCTTATTTGAAACGATCACCCCGCTCGATAGCGGAAGGGTGGCGTTAGTAGTGTGAAATAAGAGTCAAGATAAAATCCACCTATGATAGATATCATAGCATGGACCAACCGAATATATGGATGCTAAATTGATGCCGAACACCTGATGGTTGGTGTTTTGGGCTGATCTTCTAGAACCCTCAACTAAGGGAGAGGATCTTAAGATATTTTGAGCCGATAAGTTCAGGTTGAAAGCTCCCTGTTTCTGAACTGGTAGTTTTTGAAAATCCCATCTTTTTCTAACCCTGACCTGACTGGAAAGGAATTAGTGAATCCGAGCAGCCATACCGAGTGTGCCAGGTAGTGAAACCAGTCACACCATAATCTATAACCCACTCATTCTTATTGGACACATTTCCTATCTTCTATGGGGAGATGATTTGAACCTAGCTTATTGAGGTAGAGGAAACATGTAGGCATGTCCAATGTACACATATGTTTGGGAATGCTAAGCTCATGGGAAAAAATAATTTTTAATTATTCTTCTAATACTATGTATACTCAATTAAATTCTTTGATTCTATGCTCATTGTGAAAGTGGTGAAAATATCAGCTAAATATAGATGTAGCAAGGATAAGTGCAATTCAAGATCTCAATGGTGGGCGACAATGATGTGTTCTACCTCCTAACTATTAGTGTTCCAAACGAAATACCATTACTATTTTAAGATAGATAGACTCATAGTATACGATGCATTTATTCATGTTGAACTTGTATTGATGTTATTTTTTTCAAAGGAAGCTATAAGAACTTCAAATTTCTTGTGATGTGAAGAAACCAATCTATTAATATTTTAACAACAATTTTCTACTTGGAAATAGTACAATTTTCCACTTGCAAACAATAAACAAAAATGAAAATAAGAATAAATGTGAATGAAAACGAGCAATATTATTAATGAACAATAGTGTAACTCAATTTCAAGTTCAAGATTTGTAAAGTTCAGGATTTCCACTGACAACAATGATCCTCTTCTCCAACTCTACAAGTGACAGCGATGATCCTCTTCCTCATCTCAACACCACAGAAAATAAGGACAATTTGAGTTTTAATTTTATATTGTTTTTCCCGACTTTAATTTCATATTGTAGGTGCATTATTTTAATTTATATGTACTATGTACTTAATATAGTACACTGATATTCCCTATTCATAAAGCTTTGTCAAAGCAATAAATCTTTATCAAATCAACGAATTAGTAGGGTGAGGAGGTTAAGATTTGTCAAAGCAGAAAATCTTTATCAGAGAAATGAATTATTGGGGTGAGGAGGTTAAGCTTTGTTAAATCATCTAGCTTGTGTAATGAGGAAGTCATCCTTTAGGTAGAGAAATATAATAAGTATAAGGTGTAGAGTTATTTAAAGAAGAAGTGTTAATACATTGACAATGACACCATAAGACAACAAACTTAAAATTTAGAGTATAATGGAAATGAAAAAATTTCATTGCATCCTGTCAATAAGACCTTTGAAAAAATAGAACATTGGGAAGAGCGAAGCCTGCAATAAGACTTCAAATCTATTCTCCAATGAAATTACAAAGAATATGTTTTTTTTATTATATAAAAAATAAAATTTTGAGTTTTCCATCTCAAACATTAGAGATTTGGAAAAAATAAATAGTCAAAACCCAACTTGATAAAAAGTCAACTACGAATGAATACTACAACAAGAACTGATAATTAAAAGTTACACTACAATAAATTTACAACTATGTTATATTCCAATGTTTTCCATAACTCATGACATATCATATATTGAAGTATTTTATTTTCCCATTCTTTCACTAAACTGAATGGAGAGAAGATCTTTTAAAGAGATATTCACTTGAGAATCTTACTCTCATTTGAAGATTATTCTTGCAAGCCTTAAAATAATATTTCTCATAGTATTTGATAAAACCTTGGAAAATCTATGTTCAAACTACAATAATGCATATATCATAACTATTTGTTCATGCCTGCCGAACATGGACATGTAACTAAGGACTTAGTTTTCCTTCAAGTCTTCCATACCTTCCTAGCAAGTGCAACCAACATGATAACTTGAAATACAATGTGACACCTCCTAATGCATGCACCACCTAGTTGCTAAATAGGTAATATGCATTGTTTCTTTATTGTTGTTACACTTTTGCTAATGATGTGCACCCATTATAACATTAATAATAAGGCACAACTTCTTCATCAATGCACCTTTACCACTAATGTGTTCTCCTTATTAAATGCACCTTATATTTGGACTAAAAATTGGTTTGAAATATGCATTTACAAGTGTCCAAGAATGTAGTACAATTGCATATATGCATGTGCTTTGACTCTTGGTTGTTTGATAATTTGAAAATTTTGATAAAGGGTACTAACTTAATCTTCAAATGGATAAGTAACTCATTGAAATATGTGTCTTGCCTCTGATCACTAGTGCTGCAATACTATGATTGTTTCTAAAATATTATACCCTACCTAGTACCTTAGTATAGAGGTATGACAACTTAACGATTGCACCTCTATATTGCTGCAAATTTTTCATCAAATATGAATATTACACCTCTATATTGCTGCAAATTTTTCATCAAATATGAATATTCTAGAGATATTTAAAACAAATATTTGTGATCCTTTTCCTTAATTATGCTTGGTTTTTTTCTAAGAATATAAAACACCTAGGCTCCTTTAGCCTCATTGTTGTTTTTAACTCTATTAACAAGTGGGACATGCCTATTGTTACACTCCTAGAAAGCTAAGTTTATCCCATATATGCCAAGATTCATAACAAAACGTAGCATATGCATAGTAGGCTAACACATCAATATCTTAATTGTTCAATCACAAACTAGTTTATATACTAGATTTGGACTAAACACGGTAACACTTGAGTGATGGATGCATGCTTCGAGAAACCTCATGCAAATCACCCTCAAGACTAGTTCATATCCTCTATATTTTGATGCTAAACATAACACAAAAGAAAAACATTGAAGTGATAATAGATTCAACTCCAAATCAAGCTTAAGGAGGAGCTTGTTTCATGCATACATATTAGAATATGCACAAATAATCCTAGAGAGATGCATTATTCTTGCCATTGACCAATGAGTAAGCATTATATTCTCATCATTGATTTTTCTTCTAGTCACCGTCTTATAGAATGAATGATAGGGACTTTTGTAATAACAACCATGGTCTACTCATATGTCTTTGCAAAACCCATTAATTCAAAATGCCAATCAACAAGTGAACCTAAACAAGTGAACCTATTACTGGAATATCTTAAACCATGTCTATTATAATCTACAAATCATCATAAAAATAATACTCTAACTACTATTTTGGATCATATTTCATTAACCTATAGGCCCAGGACAAACTTATGTGTTAACACTATCTTGTCTCAAAATGTTTGACATAATAAAATGAAGTTACAAATCATAATTGCAAGACAATTTGTAATAGGTCTTTGGATATTAAGAGAATCCTTGATCCAGGTGGATATCGGTGGCCACCCACCTATTCCAACTGGCTCCTCTTGTCCATTTTTAGTTCAACACATTCTTCTGTACTTCGTTGTAATTGTGGGTTCAACAGTTTTGGGGTTGTCTAAAGCCCTACACATCTTCCAGGTGGATATTGGTGGCCTCTCACCTAATCCAACTGGCTTATTTTGTATGTTTTCATGTCACAACATCTTGTTGTACTTCCAAGGTCATTTTGGAGCCCTAAATAGTGTTTGTTTGGCTCGCCATAGTCAAATTGTAAACGATATTAAAGTTTGATGGAGAAAGGTGTAGTTCTCTGAAAGACCTTTCCAACAGGCTATCATGCGTTTAAAACAGAGGTCGCATGCAAAAGTTACAACCCCAGGAAGTTGAGGTACCAACTTACCCATAGGGGACCACATGACTTTTGGCGTTTCACCTTCTAGGGTTAGGTTTTTGGATGTCTAGGGTTTTGGCATTCATGATTAATATCAAAATGGCCTTTGGAGCCTCATTGTAATCATTCTGCTCAGACGAATGCATGTAGTAGCCACATCTCTTCTCAAAGACAGCTACCACCATTCGAGCAAGTGTTTTAGTTATGCAGTTTTACAGTTTCAACCTATTTCATTTATTCAATAGAAGATATTGTTCATTGGATATCTGTGTTGTTCTTCATATCTTTGTGTTTATTGTATTCAGTTTGTTAATCAGTTCGTTCCGCTCCTAAATTTGGATCATCATATGAGCCAAATAATATTCAATTTCATTAAAAGATAGACAATCAAAAGAGATCAACTCTTTCTCAATATGCATAACCTAACTTTTATTAGTCTTATCAAATTGGGTCTTCAACTTCTTCCAAACTTGATTAGGAAAATCGATCCCTTTCATATGAAAGTGAATCTATCTATATATGTAGGTCATTATAACTCTTATAGCCTCATCCTTCTTTCCATTGGTGACACACTTCTATTGATCATTCTTCAGATATAGAAATACAACCTTCATGAATTTTTGAAGTGTCTTACTCTTCAACAATGTCTCCATATATTGTGCCCATGCACCATAATTGTGGTCATTCAGAACCCTAGGTTCTTACATGGAACTCATGATCTTGATCTACAGATGTAAACCTCGATGTGGTCTTTAAGAAAAAATCCTAATCCAATGTAACATTGAGATCCAACTCGTTAGGAATGCACACAACCAACAACCTCTAATAGATTTGTAGACAACAAGCTAGATCTCAAACCAATATATTTGATACCATGTTGGAGAAGCAGGGAATTAATAGATCACGAAGCTATACATTCCAAAAAGAA
This sequence comes from Picea abies, assembly GCA_900067695.1. Taxonomy (NCBI): domain Eukaryota; kingdom Viridiplantae; phylum Streptophyta; class Pinopsida; order Pinales; family Pinaceae; genus Picea; species Picea abies. The sequence continues at coordinate 14,878 of CBVK0100323422.1, forward strand.
GTGGTGTGTAAAGACACAATACAACACTTAATCACAAGTGAGCATATCTCAACATACAATAGGGGACATAAGAAATAAAAAAGCTTACATACAAAAGTACATTGTAGTTCAATCTATAAGACCATCTATATATACTACCAAAGTGTAACTAACCCCCCTGAAACAAGGAAGACATGTTTCACTTTGACGGGTTAGGTAGAATAATTTGTGAATTCTACCATCACCTATGCACCAGTCAACTACCATATTTGACTTGATCAACCAGTCAAATGCTCAGTTGATGTCTCAATCGACTCTTGTAGCCAAGTGTTGGTTGTCAACTAATTGTCTCTACAATATCCAAAAGTGCGATGAGCATGTTTATCTTGTAGTGCCAACACATCCATTGTGCATTTTCAACTCTTTGTATGCTTAAGAGCCAAGTATTATTCTTGCAAGAAATTCCTAGAAATCATATAGTAGATTTTGCTCTTTCTACCACACTAAAGAGCACTAGAGGGAAGAATATCCATGACGAACAATTACACATAGAGAGGGAAGATATTCCTTGTGTTGTGTGGGGTAGTAGAAGAGAGTGTCATGGTTGTTTAATGGTTTGATCAGATGCCTGAAGTGCTCTATAATGTACATATTAATTGAACATGAGAGCAAATGGGTTGGGTTGAGAGATATAGAAGACTATGAGTTGTTTCCTTTGTCCATGTGGTCTCATAGCTTGACTTGGGGGTGGTATTCAATGGATACCTATGGTTGACTGGAAAATTACTCCCACACAACCAATTTCTTAGACCAACTTCTATTAAAAGACAAGAGTTCTATTATTGTTTATGAATATGCAACATTGATGCTATTTTTGCTATAGAAATCCATGTATTTTACATGCTAAATATGATTATGCTTGAAATGGTTACCATGAATTTATGTTAATCCATGCTTATTTATTTATATTTTATTTTAAGCATCACACATGTGCATGCATTTATTTAATTTTGGCCCTCCCTAAATGGCTTGCTTAATTGGTATTATGGGTTTATGACCTTTAAACGCCATAATTTGAAAGGCTCATATTGTGACTACCTATCCTAAGGATAAGAGGACTAGGTGTGAAAGGCTCATATTGTGACTACCTATCCTAAGGATAAGAGGACTAGGTGGGACACCACCACTAAGACCTCATGACATTGTACTTCATAATAGCATCATTAATGTCTTATGCATGTGGGTTGGTAAAAGGTAGTTGCATCTTTGTACATTCTGAAAAGTTATACCTACTCTAAATTATGAGGGAGGCCCACTTGGTTGGAGACATCAATCTAGACCACCGTGGTGCCCTCTTTCACCTTTCTTCGATGTTCAAACCTACTCTTTTAGGTCTCCCCTTCGTGGAGGCCATTGGAAAGAATCTACCATTGTGCATTCACAACAACGTCAAGTCAAGTTTTATTAGTTGGATTAATATTCGAAATGAAATGAGAAAAATTATTTTAAGGAATTGCTTGAAAGAAGGTTTGAATATTCATAGTCTCACTTGGTGGCGATGACCAAAACCATCTATCTAGGTTAATAAAAATTCAGTTCACACTGGTGTAATTTGATACCTTTTGATTATTAGAGAAATAAATTCAAAAGGGACGATGCAAGAAGTCAAAATTCACAAGAAATTTGGACGGTGCACAAAGGTGACTATCGTAAGTTCCCACTAGGAAGGAGGCCCGTTTACAATTCGGCATCAAGAAATTTGAGATTTGCTTACTTAACTCTTTAAATTCAAACGTGTGAACTCATGGCTATTTATTTGAAGTCAACAGTTGGGGTTTATTACGCTTGGAAGTTGGCGCTTGGTAACTTTTAACAATTGCAAACAAAATGAGGCGCGATGCTTTTTCTAATTGTGTAGTCTAAATATTTTACTTTCAAGATTTTGGTTTGTCAGCTTAATTGGTTGGGGGAGAGGTTACGGGTTTGAGTCTAATTGGGTTTTTGAAAATGTGGTTTAATATCTCATATCATCTATTATGTGGAGAAATATCGAGTGATATATGGAGAAGTATCGGGTGAGTATAATTTAAATATAATAAAATTATTTATACATTTAAAAATAAAATTTTATCAATAAAAAATTATAATTTCATCAAAAATTAAATAACCAAATTACAATAATAATCATTGAAAAAATCCAAAATATAAATATTTAAACATCTTTAGAAGAGATCGCTAAACTATTGTGCTTTTTAGTAGGTCCCACCCTTTACTTCAAAGATTGACGACTCTAGGCCATCGAACCTCTTAGGAATAGTTCAATGGTTATTTTGAAAAGGTCCCAATGGAGGTGCAATTAAGGCATTCAAAAAGCCCATAGCATTTAGGAGGTCTCAGGTTATGTAGAATTTTTTAAATTTGAAAATGTTTTAATAGAAAAATCCATTTCTTAGGAAAATTTGAATTTTTTTTTATTTAAAAGTGGATATATATAAAATATTAAAAATATAGAGAAACAATTATATGACCATATGAGTTGTCTCTCATGTGTAGGATAGTCGGTGACAGAGTGTGTTGTTAAGGAACTCCATGATGTTAAAGTCACCGGTTCAAAACCTACGGGGACAAAAAATCCAGCCATGTTAAGGGTTGGTGTGGCTCAGGTCGGGTGTGATCCTCGGGTGATTTTGACGACTTAGATGCCCCTGAGTCACGGTTTCTCAACGGGTGATTTTGACGACTTAGATGCCCCTGAGTCACGGTTTCTCAACCACAGGCTAGTCCCCCAGGTCACAAACAAACTAACAAACAAAAAAAATGACCATATAAGTTTGATCTTCTTCTTTCTTCATTGAATTTATATATATATAAACAAAGAACAACATGAAACTCATATGAAATTGGTCATATATAAATCTTTTTTTTAAATGTGATTAAATAACAATGAGCTAAAATTACTATGTAAACCTCAATTCAAAATTACAAGAAAACTACATAATAGTTTTGACAAAAAAAATTAAATTGTTATATTTTTACATTGCTACTTCTTCTCCTTTGAACTTCAACCTCTAGAAAACTACCAAAATAAATATACAAAATTTTATTTTGATAATTGTATATAACAGATTTTGTGACTATATCTATCTATTTAAAAATGGCTTAATAAATCATGTAAATTTTATTTAGAATTATTACTTGTATACAACAACTTTGTGACTATCTAATTAATTATATTGAAATGGCATGATAAATTATATAAATCTATATTTCTAATCCTTGTATAGAACAACTTTTATGTTATGGGAAGAAAGGTTAACATAATTGATCTAGAACTAAACATGAATTTATCATACGTGTTGTTAATCTTTTATTTGATTTTTTTTCAATAATAATTAAAAAAAAAATTAAAATTAAAAATATAAAATAACTTAAAATAGAGATAATGAATCTACTTACCACCTAGGACTTAGCTCTTCTTAAAGAAAATTTCAAAACTAAAAAGTATAAGATCACTTAGACTAAAGACAAAATTTTGTCATTCAATAACAACTTTTAAAGAAAATAAGATTTTAAAATTAAAAGTATAAAATGACTTAGAATAGAGATAATGAATCTA
>CBVK0100323457.1:0-10660 GCA_900067695.1 Picea abies
ATTACTTCATTTTAGAATTTTCTAGTTGCAAAATTTAAAAATATCAAAAAAATAAAAATAAATTGATGTTTTCTTTTAAATACCTACATGACGTCGGAATTGTGATGTATGGTAACGTCACTCCCATGGAACATACATCAGAGATATATATCTGGTCGTCAATTGAGCGATGTTACCATACATCGAAATTGCGATGCATGGTAACATCACTCCCATGGCACATACATCGGAGATATATAGCTGGTCATCGGTTGAGAAACATTATCATAAGTCATAATTGCGAAGTATGGTAACGTCGCTCCCATGGAACATATGTCGGAGATATATAGTTGGTCGTCAGTTGAGCAACGTTACCATAAGTCGTAATTGTGATGTATGGTAACATTGCTCCCATGACACATACGTCAGAGATATATAGTTCGTCATTGGTTGAGAGACGTTACCATAAGTCAGAAATGTGATGTATGCTAGCATCACTCCCTTAGTGTCCACGTAGTGGAGACCAATGAAATGGGACATCCAAATTTTGATGTCTCTTACATCGCTGTAGCGATGACTATATGGGGTTTGGATAGTCAAATCCAAGATGACACATGTCCACGATGACTATATGGGGTTTGGATAGTCAAATCCAAGATGACACATGTCCACATGAAATGTCGCAATAGAGACGATATCTATGGCATCGGAAAAGTGACATCATGTTAAATGACATTTGAGGGGGTCTATTGTTTGTTTTTTTCTTGACAATATAAAGTGGCAATTGCATCGAACTTGCCGTCATAATTTGACCCAAATTCACTAGTGAATGAGCATGATGTCTTTTGTTATTTCTCCTCTTGAATTCTTCCCTTGTGGGAGGACAATTCTTAGAAATGTTTCCCAAGTGGGTCTCCTTTTGAAAATGATACTTTTTATTTCCTCCTTTAACATGACCAACTAGGGCTTGATATTCATCTTTAAATAGGATGACTTCTCAATTCACCACTATTGCTTCTTCTTGAACACATTCTTCCCATAAACTATTAAATTGGAGTTTCTCTTTTCTTTCACAAATAGTTTGGATTAAGGAATCCCAAGGTATTGTGAGACCATTAATAGTTTTCATTATGAGTTCATATTCATCTAAGTCATCTACAATCGACTCTAATTGTTCCTTGAATTGAGAAACCCTAGAGAAATAGTCTTGAATTGTTTCTCCTTCCTGCATCTTTTTATTCTTGAGTTGGGTTCTCAAGTTCATCTTTTGGTTGATGTTCTTTCCTTCATACATTTGGGTTAGGGCATCAAACATGTATTTTGGAGTATTCTTAAAAGACACTTGAGGGATAAAGTGGTCTTTAACGGAATCTACAATTATTCTTTTAGCCTTAATCATATCCTTCTTGTACTTCTCCTTGGAAACATTTTCTTGGGGTTCTGGTACATTTTATTTTATGAATTTTGCAAGGTCATTCTCTTCAAGAATTAGTCCAACTATGCACTTCCAGGAACAGAAAATTTCCACACCTTCTAGCTTGTCAACAAGTTTGGTTCTTGCAGACATCTTGATATGGAGCTAAGAAAATGACCAGAAAATGAAAGTGCTTAAAAATTGAAACTGAACTTTTACTGGAGCTGACTGTTTTAAAAAATTCCAAGTTTATCCCTTGAAATTTGACCTGTACAATTATGGACTGGTACTTCTGGTACTATTTCTAGTTTCCTAGTTTTCTGGTATGGATAATATGTCCACTGAAAAAGTTCACTCAAGCTACCAAAAGATGCGCTAGGGTAGGGGGAACTTCCCAAAAAAAATTTTGGACAAACATTCCTCTCGAGTAAAAATCCCTAATTTTCTTGTACAACAACAATGATATTTTTATATACCCAATGAAAGATGCTCTATTCAGTCAAGCTCTGATACCATGTTAATTTTTTACCATTGTTATTAGGTTATTTCCAAATTACATGAGAATTCAATGCATTTACAAAACAACAACATAAAGATGATCATTGAAAGAAACACAATCATAGGGTACACAAATTTTTATCTTGGGAAACCCTCATGAGGGAGAAAAACCAGTAAATTTTTTTCAATAATAGATTGGTAATACAATGCCAAGACTAAGACCAAAACACCAAACATAAACTAAGATTGAGCATGCACTCTATTCTCCTTCCTCTTGCAACTACAACTACCTTCAAGATATCCACACTACATGAGTGATTGAGTGTGTAAGAGTGAGGCATCATCCTCACATATAAATACTAGTTGAGGAGGTGTTAGGGTTATGTCTCCTCACTTAGTATGGATGAATTATTCTAGGAGTGGTTAAAACCTATTTATAAACACTAGGGGTGACTTTACAAATACCACCATATAAATATGTTTTGACCAATCCAAAAAATTGGATTTCATCTTATACAAGACCCGACATGATCAATCCCCAAAAGGGGATTTGATATATAATATAATAACTCAAATATAATTAGAATATTCTTCGAAGTTACAATATTGGAACAAATTTAATGATGAAATGTATGAATGCGACAAAGTCAGAGTTGTAACATGACTAATATTAATTTCATAAGGTTTGGGGGAAATAAAATTTTAATAACCTATTTAAGACATGATCGACACTCCATTTTTTTCAAATATGGTAAAACACAAACACCATGTTTGTACATGAGCTGGGTAAATTCCACTACAAACTGTAAATATCGTTCTATCAAGTATGTATTTTAAAAAGTTTGAAATTATTGTTGTCTAGAAAAAAGTAGAAGATTTAGAAAATTTGTGTTGCGTGACAATGTACACATGTGAAGAAGATGTCTAAGATACAACCCAGAAAGAAAAGAACGAGGCAACTGCTAGGCCTTCCCTAGTTCCAATATCATATTATTTTAATATTATCGATAGAGATAGACATGATGGGATGGATCATTATGAAATAAAATGTGATATATATGAAATATTACATAATGAAAAGTATTTGTCCAATGATGAAGACATCGAAGAATACAAAAATATCAGGAGAAGCGTCATCCATACTGTAGCAACTCATACAGTGCTTTTTTCCTACAATGATTTTGCAAGATGGTGTTTTTCTAACCTATAGATAGAGACAACAATTATAATCAATTCTTATTTCATTCCTATTGCATCTCTCAATTCAGAGGATATGATGATTGGGTACAAAAACCCAGATTCGACGGTGTAACTAGACGAATCATTTAAAAAATAATTCAGAATCAATCATAACGATTTTGAAACTTCTATGGAAGATTGGTTTGTTGATTAAGAATGGCCAATGAAAAAGGAATAAAGGTATATTCCTGCATAATACCTAAAGGACCCATATAGAATCCTCAATGTGATGATCTGTAGGTTATATATGATTTTGAAACTTTGATGGAAGATTGGTTTGTTTATGAAGAAAGGTTAATGAAAAAGGTAGAAATTTATATTCCTGTAAAATAACTAAAATACCCGTACATAATGCTCAATGCGATGATATGTAGGTTCTACAATGAGGAGACAAGAACCCAGTTCAAGATGGAATGGTTTCCGTTGGCATATACATTGTCCAAGACTGGTAAAACATTCAATTTAGGAAACATATTATCCTTTAGTATCGCAACTCAAACTTGGGAGGGATAAGGTATGAAAAATATGATCTTTTACGCGACAATTTACCTCATAGATACAACTTGTGTAGTGTAAAAGTTCCCTTCTTTCAATTAGGATTGGAATACAAGCCACCACCCAATTCATGTGTATTGTTCTCGACTTTAGGAAGTGAACTATAAATAACATATGTATGATATATTTGATTATTTCCTAGATCCTTTACACAAATCCATTTTGGGGTTTCATCCACACCGAATATATAAAGGGGCTAGCAAAGATTTATACGGGATCGGATATTGGTACATGAATAAATACTACACCTATGTCAGGATATTTGAAGCTAGATGACCACCTAACCTGTTGCCCAAATAGGTACTCGATAAGTTGTTGGCCAAAGAAGTAGCCTATTAGACAGTAGAATAGGGGGTCATTGCATACTTATTAGAGAAAAATAAAAAAAATATTGGCCAAATTTCTCTCTACACATAGGCCAATACTCCCTATTTAATAAGAGACATGTTGAGAAGGAAGTTAAAGTTCTAAAAGATATATGTTTATGCATTGGAAACAAGAAAGGACATGATCCCAAAAATATAAATACTAGAATTTAAATGTTATAAATATAGCACAACAAATAGTCCATGAGGTCAATTATGTTGAGGATATCTTCCGAGGAGCCTCATATTTAAACAAAGTATTAGATAGAATTTTGACTGAATTATCCAAAAAATAACTTCACAAAGACGAATATGCAAAAATATTTTTGGTGATAGAACAATTCAAAACACTACTCAAACAAGATAAAGAGAAACGAGAGGCGAAGGAACTAGAAAGGAAATAGAAAGAGGAAGAAAGATAAAGGAAAGTAAAGGAATCAATGGAGAAGCAAAAAAATAGAAGGAAACAACAAGAAGTGAAGAAACAATTCGATTTGAATAAAGGTAAAGATCCAATTTCAAAGGGAAATGGAGAAGAGACAGGTAACCCTAGGTCAGAAAATAAAATTCAAAAAGGTAAAAAGGTTGGAACTAAGGAGAAGAAATATGCGGAGCGAATAATTATAGCCACTCAAGATAAGGAATTAAAGGGGAAGGTTTCTAAATCCCAATAAGGACCCAAGAGAGTCAAAATAGTTGTAGTCATGAACACTGATACTAGTATGGTCACAATTACACTGGAAGAATGTATTGCCTTGGAAGCTATCTCAGGTAGTCTTTCACTCACATCTCCAGGATTGGGAATTGAATGCGTTATAGTGGTTGTTGGAGATTATTACTATAGTCACAATAATAAATCCATTGAGAAAATGATGAGAAAGAAAAAAATAGAGGGATCAGGAGTAAGCCAAGACACATAGGAAAGAAACATGAAATGGAAGGCAGGTCCAGAACCTAAGGAAAATGCAGTTCAAGTCACATTGGCCCTTAATGCTTTCACTAGGGAAGATGTGATTTCAGTTTATGAAGTGGAAGAAGCACTTGACATTTCTAAAAAATGAGTAGTTGAGATAGAAGCTACAAAGGATACTATCAGAGACAATGTTTCATTGAATTCATAAAGGAAGCCATGCCAACAAAACGCTTGCACCGAGAGGAATTGGAGAAACAATTGCAAATTCAGGAGAAATATTTAGAGGAAGAATTTGAAAATAAGTCTAACTTGAACCAAAATATGCACCAAGAAGAGATAGAAAATATTAAGGCCACACATGCTCAATAAGTAACTAGGCTCCGAGGTGAAAAATTGGAAATGAGAAATATAACAAGAATATTGAAGCACAAATTCAAAAGTTGCAATGATATAGTAATCTCCTCGAAAAAAATGTAGGATAAAGAACTAAAGGAATTGTGGTCCTACATATAATAAAAGAAGAAGCCACCAAATAAATTGAAGCATTAAGAGACATGAAAAATAAATTCTTCTTTTTTTTATTTCATAACATCCAAAATAATTGGTTGGATCATGTTGGACAATTCGTTGTAATTGATTTCAACAAGTAGTGTATTGATCTCAACTCATGTGATGGGTGTATTTGGAGAAGTATTCAAAGTGTCCCCCGTATGTCATAGGTATAAACATGTCCCTCATGGGAAGATTATTTGAAGAAGTCTACAAGAAACCCCTAAGTATGGTTAAGGATCCTGTAGTTTATCATATATTTAGTTCGTGAAGAACGAAGTAAATGAACGTAACTCACTCATGGATGGATATTCCTCATCATGATATTTTCGGTGATATGTGGTACATGCCATAGTTCCTCATGATTGAGGAGTTATGGCCTTGTGCATTTGGAAGCCCCAAATAATGGTCAAGAAGCCCCTAGTTTGTTACAAGTCTCTAATGAACGGGTAAAGTGGTTGTAACAAGAAAACCCTAAAATAAGGAGAGAGGTTACTAAGAAAAAACATAAATACACCTCAAGAAGTTTTTCATAAGGAAAATTCACACACATCTCTATTGTTTATCTATCTTGTGAAAAATTTTCATCTATTGGTGAAATATGAGTTTGAGTATGAGGTAGAGAGTCTGAAGTTGCGAAGGAAGGTCGAAGGTGGAAGACATGGAGTTTCAAAAAAAGTAAGTAACCCTAGTTTTTGAGGTATCCACGGGTTACGGGTCAAAAGAGGATGGATGTATGCGAGATACAATGGATAAAATCATGGATATCCTTGGGTAGTAAAAGAGGAAGTCACATATATTTGAAGATCTCATGAAATATTGGGAAATTCTTGTTCCAGGTCCCTGAGGTCAAAATATAACTTAGAGGTTAGCATTTCAGTGTATCAGGTCATCTATAGAAGTATTGGTATGTTTGTCTCCTTGTTTCGAAGTTAATGTTTGGTTATGATACGCTGCATGCTTGAGCCATATTTGGCATGTTTGGTATTGGCACATGGTTATAGTACAACTTTCCTACATGGTTAAGTAATGAGCATGGTTATAGTACATTTTTCCTACATGGTTATATACTTTTTTGAAAATATATAAGTAGGGGCGTCAACCATTATCCTTGATTAAATTAAACAAGGCATGGATTCTAGAGGATGATTATAAATTTCTGGTGAAGTTCTCTTGGATACATCCAAAAGAGGATGATTGAAATTCTTATATGCACCAATTTGTAGGAAATCTTTCCAAAATTAACAAAGGCTTTAAATCCTAGGTGTGAGCCTTGAATTTGAAATCTCAGTTATTTCTATGGGAGATCATGGGGAGATCGAAGTAAGGATAGAGGTTCTATTGGTCGAAAAGTAGGAACACTCTCTTTTTGTAGCCAAAGAGAAAGAGATCTGTGAGTTGTTAAAGAAAAAAAAACCTACTAGACCTTGGAGAATCAAAGTGGCGCCTTAAGAGTAGGGTGGTTTAGCTCAAGGAAGGAGACAATAATACCAGAATCTTTCACATGTATACAAACTTCCAAAAGAATCTAAATTCTATTTTAGAAATCAAGGATCAAAATAGAGTGCTCGTATCCTCTCATGAAGAAATTATTGAGGAAGCCAAAAATTTTCTTTTCCTTCATTTTAAAGAATCTAAAACGATGCCCCATTGTGTATATCTTAAAGTTCATTGATATTTTTCCTCCTACAATTTTATAGGATACGAATCAGTTACTATAAGTTGAAATCACTAAAGGTGAAACTATTTCCATTCTTTTGGATTTCCAAAAGTTTTAGAATACAAGACCCGATGTTATTACCATTGAGTTTTTTCTAGGGTTCTTCAATCTACTTAAAGGATATTTTTTAAAGGTAGTTAAAGAATCTCAAAGTTCAATAAAAGTATTAAGTGCCTTCAATGAGACCTTCCTTGCCTTGATTCCTAAAAATAAATAGGATGCCTCCTTTGAGTATTTATGGCACATATTTTTCTATAACTTGATTTATANNGAGTATTTATGGCACATATTTTTCTATAACTTGATTTATAAGATTATTTCGAATATCATCGCGAACATACTTAAGCCTTTTCTAAGTAATCCAATATCATAGGAGCAGTTTGGTTTTCTTAACAAAATACAAATCCATGATGTAGTCGCTTTGGATCAGAAAGCTCTGCACTCAATTAAGACCCAAAAAATACCTTCCATAGTTATGAAGTTAGATATATAAAAATCCTTTGATAAAGTTAGTTGGTTTTTCATTAGGCTCTCTCTAATTCAAATGGGGAGGAATTTATCTTTAGTAAACAATATTATGGGATGCATAGAATCCACCTGCTTTACTGTCCTAATTAATCAATCTACCTCTTCATTCTTTTGTTCATCACAATGCCTCCATCATGATTTCCCCTCATTCCCTTTCTCTTTTCAGATTGTGGATGATGGATTAAGTAAGATAATTCATAGTTACAAAAGGATGGGAAATATGGAAGGAGAAAAAATCTCACTGATAGAATTTATTTCTAATTTGATGTTCATGGATTCATTATTCTTTTTGGTGTAGGTTCTGTTTAGGAATTTTATCCTATCAAATCTATTTTGTACTTCCTCTCCTATGCCATTGGTATGCATATCAATATCAAAAGATCATATTTGTTAGCAAGCTCACTCTGGGAGGACGTCCAACCTCAATTGGACAATATTCTTCCTTTTTCTTGGAAAAATATTAATGATGGTATTAAATGTCTGGGGTTTGAGTTGAAACCAATTGCTTACTAATTTGATGATTAGATGTTTCTTATCAAGAAGATTCAAGAGATAATATCTTTATGGGTGAATCGTTCACTTTAGAGAGGTGGTCTCCATGTTCTTATTCAATGAGTTCTTAGTAGCATCCATTTTTAATATTATGAAAGGAATATTAACGAAGATCAGGAAAGTCATCTTTCAGTTCCTTTGGCCAGATGATTATTCAATGAGTTCTTAGTAGCATCCATTTTTAATATTATGAAAGGAATATTAACGAAGATCAGGAAAGTCATCTTTCAGTTCCTTTGGCCAGATGAACATAAGGTTGATGGTATTCTGATCATGAAATGATCATGTTTCTAGCAATAAATCATGAGGCCGATGGTATTTTGATCATGAAATGATCATGCTTAGCAATAAATAATGAGTTGGGTGGATGGGGGATCAAAAATACTTTTTGGTTCAATAGGTCATTAGTAAAAAAGAGCCTTTGGAGGCTTATCCACAACAAGATGCTTTGGGGAGAGTGATGGTATCTAAATATCTAGCAGGAAGGACCTTTGAATAATGGTTCTGACTACCTAGGAAATCGGTGGGTGATATCTCAATCATTTGGAAATAAATGGTGGATTCTTTCCCTGTAATCGAGGAATGGATGATGTGGAGAGTGGGAAATGGAAAAATATTGAGATTAGGCGATTATCAATGGGAGTGATTGGAAAATGCTCATAATCATTCAGTGGATATAGTGTCCACCCTTCATAAAAAAATGATCTTTTTTATATGGGACGATAGGATCCTAGGTCATGATTTAATGGGTTATTCAGATTGGCTCTTGATAGAATATTTGGGCCTGAAAGGTGATAAAGTGAAAAAATGTCCAAATTTTATGTTGAAAAACAACTCATAAATTTAGATTTACAAATTGAATCCAAGGCTTAGATGAAAGAGGTTGATACTCAAAGAAAAAGTGAACTCATTATTCTTTAATATTCCATAAATCCAAAACTCACTCTAGGAAAACAAAAATGTCTTATGATATGCCATTATGTAAAAGTGGACAACAGGGATATGTTTCAGGTTTAGAAAGAAAAATTGTTTACACAACAAGGACAATAGGGATAATGGACAACAAGGATATGTTTCGGGATATGTTTGCACAACCTTAATGATGATAAGATACAAGTACTTAACATACAAAAGGATCTCATTCATTTTATCAACGCTTCTAACATCTTAATGATAGAGACCTCATATCAATTGAAAATCTTTTTGAAACAATGCTCAATCTATCACTCTACTTGGTTCAACAAATTTACCAAATATATGACTCTACTGAGAAGATATGAATTGAAATTTACCAGCATATAGGAATTGAAGGGCTATAAAGATATGACTCTACTCAACGAACCAGCATATAGGAATTGAAGGGCTATAAAGATATGACTCTACTCAACGAAGCAAATGAGTAAGAGTTGAGTACGATTCAGGAGTCCAACACTACGCCAACTGCGACTAATGACAACCGTGACCAACAAAAACCACCAACCTCTCATCATCAAACTCTCAGTAGTTAGGAAAAGGGTGGACTTACCGATGTGTGGGCGATACATAAAAACATTTTCAACCGAAAGGTACGAAAATTTTTTTTGGCCAAAAGATTCTTTCTGCTGAAAAGATGTTACCAGATGAAAAAAAATTCGTCCGAATAATATGGTACATGAAAGTCGAGGGTATCATCATGGTGAATAATATGGTACATGAAAGTCGAGGGTATCATCATGGTACCATTCAATTTGACATCTAAAGATTCGGCCAAAAATGTTTTCAGCCGAAAACACTTGTCTTTCTGCCGAAAAAAAGTCACTAGGAATTTTGGAGACCTCATTCTCAGAAAAGTGTTACCCACCTTCATGATTTTACCCTTAATTATTTTTAATTCCAATTTATCCTTTAATTTTTATTTCCATAAAAATTTTAATCTTGTTATTATTGTTTTTAATTTATCCTTTAATTTTTTTTTATTTAATCCTATGATTAATTTTTCATTAATTTATAAATGTTATTTTTTCATTAATTTATAATTTTCATTAATTTATAAATGTTATTTTTTCATTAATTTATAACAACAATTTTTTTGTCCTTATCCTTTAAATTATTATTTTCAAGGCTCTTTTCAAACAACATTCAATAGTTCTTGATGGTGGGTAGAGTGTGCACTCTAAACATTGGCTGTTTCAAAACTCCTTACAAATTTAATATCCAAAAATGTCAAAGAAACTTAGAATATTGAAGTGTATCTTTATTATTTAGTGCTAATAAAATTTAAATATTTAAAATAATGTGTTGGTGTATTCTAATGAAATAGAGTTACACTTTTGAAAAATTATCTTTAAATTATGAATGGTTAACTTATT
>CBVK0100323472.1:0-11386 GCA_900067695.1 Picea abies
AGCAAATGGATTGTTAAAAGTTTTCATATTCTGATTGAAATATTGCTTCATTATGAGTTTCTTTAGCAGGGGAAGCAATGACAGTGGTGTAAATATAGGTAGAGGAAAAAATTGGCAAAGAGGCCATAGAAGGCCACAATTCTCAATATATTTTGATGCTTACCCACAAGAAATAAATAAGATTTTCCAAGATGGGTTTTTCAATCTTGTTGGCCAAGGAATTCTACAGCCTAGGCCTGAGAGGCCTCCTTTCTATCCACACCAAAATTTCTCTGGTATCTGTGTCCCCCTTCATGTTTCTATGTAGCCATAACAACCTGCCAATGATGGTTGGCAAGAGATCATCCATCAACTTGCTACACATCATAATAGGTGGCCTACAGTATCATTTCCATTTCCCCCTCCTCCACCACCATTTAATACAAGTTCCCAAGCTGATCACATTGCTTCACCAACCCAGTCTTCACATGCAAGCAAAAGGATTAAATTCGCCTGTCCAATCCTCACATGCAAGCAAAAGGCTCAAAACCACCATGCCTGAACCAGATATTGATAAAGGGAAAAAAGTGGCCAATTCCCCTAACTCTTCTAAAAATTCCTCTGAATCAGTGTCCTCCCATCTCTACCTAAAGGATAATTGCTCCCATTTCGTCAGTGAAATCCGTCCTCAAGGTTCCAATCGGTCTAAATCTTCTATGAAAGGAAAAACAATATAAATATCAAAAGAGAGCAATAATGAAAAGAGGAAAACTACCTCTCATAGAAAAAATGGTTTTTAATGTTGTTAACACTATTTTCTTTTGAGATTTTTTTTTTTAATTGATATGAAAGAATTTTTGGAAAACAAATACACATTTAGACATAATTTTTGGACTACATGGATATAATGTTAGTTTTGGATATAGTCATGTTTTATTTTTTATATTAAAATATTGACTATTCATATGAGGATGGGAGTTACAAGGAGGATGTTTGAATTAAAGTTTTGGGGTATTATACTTCATGTTTTGATGATTATTAAATAAATGAAAATTGGAGTGACAAGGGGTCCCACCTATTTAGTTATTATTTAAATAGACCATTATTTATATATATTATTATTTATTTGTCTTGACTAATTAGTTAAGCTAATTAATCTTAACAAAAGAAAAGTATTTGAACTACCATAACTTATTGAGAAAGAATAAAAGATCAATCAATTGAAGAGACCAAGGGGATAGAGAACAAAAGGAGAAATTCTGATATAGGGTCTAAACTATACTTGTGAGATGATTATTTTCTTCATTCATTCTGAGGTTACTAGAAATCTTAACCATCTTGATGAAAACAGGGTCTTATTGAAGGCAACAGGATTCAAAATTGAATCATATCTTTTAACAACTTGTTTCTAAAGGTGTATGATTTATCTTTGGTAGTCTCTTTGTTCTTGTTTTTTTATGGATTAGATTTCATGATCGATAAAGAATATTTTGGAGAGTCAAGTGACAACATTTTTATGGCAAGTTGATCCATATCGTTAGCTTCTATTTTATTTTTTTGTCAGAGTTTTTTTGTATGGTGCTCATTGGAGACTTCTAAGTTTGATTTTGGTCCCACCCTCGCAGGGGTTTGTAAAGAGAGTTTTTCTTTGTATCTCAAAATGAAGTCAATGTAAAAATTAGATTTCTGATTTTAGTTTCACATGGGTATCTTAATGATATTGTTTAGATTTTACTTTTATTCTCGTCTCTTTCGCTATACACACTTATGTATATCTTTGCTTTCTTTCTTTTTCACAATTACATATAACATATAAAATCATCCTTAGTCCCTAGTACATATTACCTGTGTATTAAGAGATTATTTTGAATTAAAGGATATAAAATCCGAGGAATATTCCTAAATATCTTTCCTTAGCCTAGCAAGATCTGGAAATGCTTGAGTAAGGTTATTCATACCGTTTCCTCAACATTTGTTTGGAGACCATACTAGGGAGATATTTTATATCTCTCTAGTTGATTGTATCACGATTATATATATTTTTTATTACTCTTTGACTACTTTTTTCCATGACAGTGCTTATTGCAACACAACCCAATATTGGAAATGGTCTTGATGACCAAACCAACATTACATTGAATTTATTCAACACTATTTTAGAAACAGTTAGTACTCGTGTTGAACTTGAATTCTCTTGGGAAGTAATTGAAAGGGACATAAATATTTGTAAACATTGGGAATCTAAGAAAAGGCAACCCAAAAAAAAAAAAAAAAAAACCTTTCCTTTTACCTGTTTAATCGTTTTTGTTGCATGTCCTCTAATTCTCATATTTCTTGAAGAATAAGAGAATTGTTCACTGAAGTTACTCCTATTTATGAAATAGGGAGGAGAAAGTTTATTTACGAACACAACAAAGTGCTCTTAGAAGAACCCTATCTGATTCTTCTAGTTCATCTTCATCACCCATACCTTTCACCTTCAATATGACGTCCTTGAGTTGTGGTAGTGGAACTGGAGGTTCCTCCTCCTCACAACCTTCTACTTCATCTGTGATCGGTAGTATCTATAGTCATAAAATCCCTATTCAATCCACTACCAATCCTTCCAAGTTCATTAAAAAATATGGGATTTTTCAATTTGAGGAAGATGCTACAACCACCCCCTGGCACGTGTCTTCTCCCTTGAATCTCGTACCAGCCATCGAACCATTACCAGAATTCAAAGATCATTTACCTAGGTTCTCGGGAAATGGTACCGTTACCACAAGAGAACACCTGATATCATTTTCTAATTATTTTCATAACATAGGGGCTAATGAAAAATTATACTTGTATGTGTTTATTTGTCAATTCTCTTGAAGGGAAAGCTGCAACATATTTTTTTGATCTCCTGCCCAAAATCCTTTCAACTTGGGAAGAATTGTTCTATTGGTTTAATTACACTTATGGAGAGCTCAAGAGTCCAACTAATTAGTTAAGGGAATACAACAACATTTTCTTGTACAAATAATGTTGCTGAGTTTGAGGCCTTATTGTTGGGAATTGAAAATGAACATAGCCTTGGTTGTGGCCACCTTACAATATTTGGCGTTTCTGAACTTGTTGTGAACCTTTTGTGGAATATTTATGTACCAAAAAATAAGTTACTTAAGAGTTATACCCAATATGTTTGGATGTTGATTTCAAATCTATTATCATTTAACATCACTCATGTTAAAAGGAAACTTAATTTAATGGATGATATATTAGTTGTTTTTGTGGCTTCCCCTACTCAACGAATTTTACCTCAAAGACCTGATTATATGTTCCAATATCTATACCATCCTCACCTCCCTGGAAACATAGAATCATGGAAAGTTTTCCCTAGTGATGAAGGGATTTGCGCTTTCATACAAAATGAATCATTTAATCCCAAAGAAATCATCTCTGTTGAAGATGACAAATTTACTAAAGGCTTGACTCCTCTCAAAAGTTCATTTTCGTCAAATGATGTAGGCAAGAAAGAAATACATAAAGAGTAGGAGTTGAAAAGGAAAGTTGGTGATACCATTTCCTTGAATATTGGGACACATGAATCTCCAAAGATCATTAAATTAGGTGCCCAATGTTCTGATGAAGAGAAAGTGAAATTCACGGAATTACTTCATGAGTTTCAAGATGTTTTTTCCTGGTCATACGAGGATATTCATGGTTTTGATCCTGCTCTCATAAAACATGCCATTTCTATCAAGGAAGGGGTAAAACCAGTTAGGCAAAGGAAAATACCTATTAATCCTGTGCTTGAATCCACTATTAGGAAAGACTTGGAAAATTTGTTGAAAGCTAATATAATCTTTCCAGTGAAGTATTCTGAATGGGTTTCAAATCTGGTCCCTGTTCAGAAAACTACCAGTCGGATTAGATTATATGTCGATTTCCATGCATTAAACTGGGCAAGTATCAAAGACCAATTTTCTCTTCCTATTATAGAGTTGATTTTATAACAGGTTGCAGGGTCTCAAATGATGTCCTTACTTGACGATTTTTCTGGATATAATCAAATCAAGGTAAAAATGACTGATAGATATAAAAACACATTTACCACATGTTGGGGCACATTTGATTATGAACACATACTACTTGGTTTATCTAATGCTGGTGTCACCTTTCAAAGAGATATGCATATATCTTTTGACAATCTAATCAGTAAGATTGTCCAAGTTTATCTTGATGATTTGAGTCTTTGACTATTTATTCTAAAAATCGATTGGATCATTTCGGTCATCTTAGAAAATATCTCATGCGCTGCAGAAAATTTGACGTTTCTTTGAACCCTTCCAAGTCTATTTTTGGTGTCACGAAGGGAAAGATTCTTAGTCACATTGTTTCCGATTCAGGGATAAGTATAGATCCTGAGAGGATAATTTCCATTCTAAACCTCCCTAACCCCACCTCCAAGAAAGAAGTTCAAGCTTTCATGGGAATTATTAGTTTTGTTCATAGATTTGTTCCTGATTTTGTTGTCATGGTTAAACCAATCCATAACCTTTTGAAGAAGGATCATTCTTTTTATTGGAAATATGATTTCAAGAATGATTTCCTTAGGATTAATAAGGAGATCAGTTCTATGCTAGTTTTGGTGAAACTGATTTTTGAGAAAGATTTTATAGTATATACCAGTGCCACTGAGGAAGCAATTTTTTCTATCCTCTTGCAATGTGATGACTAGAAAAATGAAAAACCTGTAGCTTACATGAGTCAAATTCTATTAGATGACGAGGTAAAATATTCTTATATTGAGAAACATGTTTTCTCTCTTGTCAAAGCTATAGAAAAAAATTTCCATTTTATTTTGGATAAACATACACAAGTAAAAGTCCCTTTCCTTGTTGTCAAGTTTCTACTTTCACGAACTTATATTTCAGGAAAACTTGCACATAGGATTGCAAAAATTCAGGAGCATGATTTGACAATCATGAATTCAAAGACAATAAAGGGACGAGACTTATCCCTTCACTTAGCTCAGCATGCTGAGACAAGTGAAGAACTAGATGATTAGATAACTCTCTTTCAATGCTATTTTATATTGAAAATCAAAATCTCTCTATATATGAGCATCCTTGGTATAAAAATATGGTGTATTATTTGTAGTGTCAAAGGTGCCGAGATGATCTAGATCCTCATCAGAGAAGGATACTTCACCTTGAAGCTTCTAAGTATACCATTTTAGGGGACTCCTTGTATAGAAGATTTGTTGATGCTTTTTTTCTACAATGTGTAAATGATGAAGAAGCACATAAGTTATTACACAAAGTACATGGATCATCAACATTTGTCATCCATATTGGTGGCCATTTTTTTGCTAAATGCACTTCTTTTAAGATCATAAGAAATGGTTATTAATGGCCTTTGACCTTTTGTGATTCTTATAAATTTGCAAGGTCCTGTGATAAATTCCAAAAATTCACTGGTAAAGAACATATTTTTTCCATGCCTCTACAACTTGCTCTTCCAGACTTTCCTTTTTCTAAGTGGGGTCTAGAATTTATTGGTACAATCAATCCTTCTTCCTTTGTAGGGAATATCTTTATTTTGACATCCATTGATTACTTTACTAAGTGGATTGAGGTTATCCCTCTTAGACACACGCAAGATGAACAAGTTATTTCTTTTCTAGAGTCTAATATCTTTTCCATATTTGACCTTCCATTAGAAATCATTACAGACAATGGTCCAACCTTTAGTTATGAAAATTTGACCCAATTTCTAGCTAAATTAGGTGTAAATAATTTCACTTCATCTACTTATTACCCTCAGGGAAATAGACAAGAAGAGTATGCTATTAAAAATTTGGTCAGGATTATAAAGAGAATGATAGAAGACAAACCTAGCCAGTGGCACACACTTATGATTTATGCTCTTTGGGAAGACTGTACAACCACCAAAGTAAGTACATGATTTACTCCCCTTCATCTCATATACGACCAAGAGGATATTCTTCCTATTTAACTAGAGCTTTCTTCCTTACGGTTGATGCTACAGACTAAAGAATTAAATTCTTCTGGTGTTTATCAAAGGATAAATACATTGATAGACCTGGAAGAACAAAGAATTGTTTCCTTGGAAAATCTAAATGGGAGGCAACAAACAATGAAGAAGTATTTTTAAAAAATAGCAAATACTATTGAATTTAAAATTGATGAAAAGATCTTATTGTCAGATTCAACCCATGCTGAGAGAGGGAGACATTCTAAATTCCAAAATTTATGGCTAGGTCCTTTCAAAATCTCTTTTAGCCTCAGAAAAAATTCATATCTTCTTAAATACATGGATGGGCGATCGTTTTCTTACAGTACCAACGGTTCCCAATTGAAGAATTATGTGGAACCATCTTGATCACAGGTTCTATTTTGTGTAAATATGACTATTGTATATATTTTTGAATTACTTTTGTTTTGTCACTTTGGTTTATTGAGTTTTATTTTCTGTTGTTTGTTTCACATAGTCATAAAAAATAAAGTTTTTGTCCATAATGATGTCATTCTGTATGTATTATTGATTAATAAAAACAAGATAAACATAACTACTGCAATATCTTCTTTTTGAGACATTGATGGAATAGTTTTTTCTTTCAATATTGTTGTAGTATAGTTTGTTTTGTTTTCTTTCTGGTTTCTTCTATCCCTTTTCTTCCCACCATTTTGAGATTTAAGAGAATATCAGAAGCATTCTCCTTGAAGTTAACAAAAAATGTCATTAGTTATGAACCTTGTTGATTTTTATGAATAAATGACCACTTCCCCTCATACATCTCACTTTCCATAAGTTATTCCCCCAAATCCCATCTCATCTTTTCCCTTAAACCATCATTTTCCCCATGTTGCATAACTATTTTCTGTGAAGTTTTCAATCACAAACTTCTACCAGTCTGCAAATCCTAGCATTCTGAGTTCTAAATCTGTTGAGAACAAATTTCCCTGTGGAGTCACCAGTTTGTTGATGCCTAAAAAAAATCACAACATAAAGTTCCTTCTTGCAAATAGGTTGAAATGAATTATTACTTATATATATCTTAAAAAATACTATATAGGTGGGACCCCTTGATAAAAACAATGATAGAAAGTGATCTTCTTATTTGTGTTCCTAATTACCTTGCAAAAACGATTCATAGTTTCGAAGAATAAGAGTGGAAATCCTAACCTATTTACATGTGCAACTAATGGATGATAATGTTGCCAACAATTTGATTTCAAAATAAAAGAAATGTTTATTGTATTAAACATACACTCTTGCTACCCTTAAGTTTTGATATATTGTTTCAAATATCAATAATATACCACTCATGGTATATTTGCATGCATGGGAAAATACTTATTATGTTGGATATCATACCCCACTAACGAGGAATGTGGGACATATTATTTTGATTCTAAGTTTTAAATGGACTATTATTGTTATGAAGTTCCTATTAGAGGCCAATTCGACATTGAATTTGGAAATGGCACTTTATGTTCTATGCATTTAGATATGCAATGACATTATTCTATGATTGGAATAAGTTTTTTGGAAATTAGAACATCTCTAGTTTTGGTTGCGGTTGATGGAATTAAATGAGAAAATAAGGGAAGCGACGTGCATTTATTGCACGTCATTCTTACCCTACCGCGAAGCTACCACCTTCACTTTCTCCTCGCATTCGTTTTTCTACTTTGGTTAGAAGCACCTCATTTGTGCTTGGTCATTAGTGGAAACATAGTTGTGCTCTTAAGCTTTCTGGTATTCTTCTCACATGTATGTTGGCTCTTATCCCTCCATTCATGATGCTCATCTCTTCTTCGGATAAAATTATTATGTTGGATCTTGTAGTTTGCATGCATAATGTGTTTGTTTTCCAAAGATTTTAATGGATTTACTATGGGAATTTTGGCCGTATAACTCACATTTTGAATTGGGTTTCTTCCTATTGGCATTAAAATGTTTCAAACTAGAAATATCGTTCGACATTTTTTTCTGTTTGAATTGTGTGGCCGTATGGGCCTAGAGCGAAGGTGATATTATTATGATATGGATGTTGATAAGTAATTGTGGGTGAAGGTGTTTGTTTTTGCTCATTTCGTATGATTGTTTCCAAGGGTTTCCTCTATAAAAGAAAATATGTCATTGGGTCTTGTTTGTATTACGTAGCACCCTCACCCTGGAGGATGTGCAGTCTTATTTTTTTTACCACAGCTTGGATGTTCTAGGTTTCCTGTGTGCTTTATCATGTTGTTTGTTGAAGGAAAATAGTTGGGTTTTTCTTTTCCTGCAACCCACATTTCAAACCCTACGCCTATATGTTTTCTCTAGGACTCTTATCCTCTTCCAAAACACAGGTGAATGAATAAAAGAAAATCCATTTTCTAAATTTTGTTGAATTATTAGACCTAGAATTGGTTTCATGATTATTGTGTTGTATCCGGATCTCTGTGTATAATCTTATAGTCACTCTCGGAATTAAGTATTTGGATTTTCTTGCAACCATGCCTTGAGGCCTATGCCTATTTCTCAATCCCAAACCTTGTTTTAATGTCCAAAAAGGTGGACACATGAATATTATAGACCTAGTTTCAAAGTATTGTCCAAATATTCAACCCGATTGTTGGAAATATTGAGGTCGCCCACAAATTTATGGTTCGTTTTTTATTGATCTATGAGGTGGTTTGAACGATTTAGAGTTTAAAATATTTTCTATGGAAGAAATGCCCACGAGAGTTGCAGGGTGTTTTCAATCCCAGTTTGTTTGCAACTATTATTGGAAGTTGTGATGTTAATATCATATAAAATAAAGAGGATAACTCTATGTTTATATTCTTATCACAATATTTGGGGCATTTTGTATGCTTATGACTAAACTAAATTGTTTTTTAAACAATCTCCTATAGAAAATTATGATAGTTTTTTTTTTTTATATAATCATATTAATTTCACTTGAGTTTTATATTGCATGATTTAAAAGGATTGTTGCCAAGGTGTGGATCTTGTGTGTGAATTTTAAAAGAGTGCTATCGCACAAACAAATTTAGTGAAAGTTTTGGATGGAAAACAATGGATATTCAAATGATTTTATAGATATTGGCAATGTTGATTTTAAAGTTGGTAAATGTTATTTCTTGTAACAAAAAAAAAATAGTTTTTTTTCTCGTTCATTGTTTTATTTTTCATTCATTATACACCTGACACCTTCCCAATAACATTTATCCATCCCCTGTACTGTTATCTTGAATATCATTTTTAAAGAAAATATATTAAAAAGGGATTGGATAATGATTATGGGTTGGAAATTGTGACATTGAGATATTGTTTTTGGAAGAAAAGGACTTTATGTTGCTTGAACAATATTCATTATTGATTCCCGTCCATGCTACCATTTTTCGTTCATTATTAACCCCCTCATATTCCCAATGACCCCATCATTCCTTGTTCAATTACAGTTAATTAATAAATTGGATTTGGAGAAATTGTGTTAATGGATGGATTTCATATGCTTTTGTTTACGAATGATAGAGCCAACATCTTGATTTTATTTAGGTAGAGTATTTGTGAATGGATTGTTAAATTTTTTAATATTCTGATTGAAATATTGCTTCAGGATGAGTTTCTTTAGCAGGGGAAGAAATGACATAGGTGTAAACATAGGTAGAAGAAACAATTGGAAAAGAGGTCGTAGAAGGCCACAATTCTCAATATATTTTGATGTTGTCCCACAAGAACTAAATGAGATTTTCCAAAATGAGATTTTCCAAGATGGGTTTTTCAATCTAGTTGGCCAAGGAATTATGCAACCTAGGCCTAAGAGGACTCCTTTCCAACCACACCAAAATTTCTTTGGTATTCGTGTCCCCCCTCATGTTTCTATGCATCTAGAACCACCTGCCAATAATGACTGGCAAGAGATCATCCATCAACCTGTTTAACATCATAATGGGTGGACTAAAGTATCGTTGCCATTTCCCCCTCCTCCACCATCATTTGATCCAAAGTCCCAAGCTAATCACATTGTATCAACAACCTAGTCTTCACATGAAAGAAAAAGGCTTAAAACTACTATGCTCGAACCATAGATTGATAAAGAAAAAAAACGTGGCCAATTCCCCTAACTCTTCTAAAAATTCCTTTGAATAAGTGTCCTCCCATCTCCACCTCAAGGATAATTTCTCCCATATCATCAACGAAATCCATCCGCAAGGTTCCAATCAATGTAAAACTGCTACATAAGGAAAAACAATAGAAATATCAAGAGAGATAAGTAGTGAAAAGAGGCAAACCACCTCTCATAGAAAATATGGTTTTTAATGTTGTTAATGCTATTTTCTTTTGAGAACAATTTTTTATTGATATGACAAAAATTTTGGATAGAAAATACACATTTAGACAAAAATCTTGGACAACATGGATATAATGTTATTTTTTGGATATAGTCATGTTTTATTTTTGATATTAAAATATTCGACTATTAAGATGAGGATGGGAGTTACAAGGTAGATGTTTGAATTAAATTGTTGGGGTATTATACTTCATATTTTTATGATTATTAAAATAATGAAAATTGGAGTGACAAGGGGTCCCACCTATTTAGTTATTATTTAAATAGACCTTATCTATATATATTATTATTTATTTGTCTCAAATAATTTGTTAAGCTAATTAATCTTAACAAAAGAAAAGTAGTTGAACTACCATAACTTATTGAGAAACAATAAAATCTCAAACAATTGAAGAGACAAAGAGGAGAGAGAACAGAAGGAGAACTTCTGATATAAGGTCTTCTCTATACTTGTGAGATAAGTATTTTCTTCATTCATTTTGATTTTACTAGAAAGCTTAACCATCTTGATGAAAAAAGGGTATTATTGAAGACAACATGATTCAAAACGGAATCATATCTTTCAACAACGTGTTTCTAAAGGTGTATGATCTATCTTTTCCAATCTGTGTGTTCTTGTTTGTTTATGGATTAGATTTCATGATTGATAAAGAATATTTTGTAGAGTCAAGTGACTACATTTTTATGGAAAGCTGATCCAGATCTTTATCTTTAGTTTTCTGTTTTTGTCAGAGTCTTTTTGTATGGTTCTCATCGAAGAATTCTAAGTTTGAATTTGGTCCCACCATCGCAATGGTTTTTAAAGAGAGTTCTAATTTGTATCTCAGAATGAAGTTAATATAAAAAGTCATATTTCTGATTTCAGTTTCTCATGTGTTTCTTAATGATATTGTTTAGAGATTACTTTTATTCTTGTCTCTTTTCCTATACAAACTTACGTATATCATTTCTTTCTTTCTTTTTCACAATTACATATAACATATAAAATCAACCTTAGTCCCTAGTACCTATTACATGTGGATTAAGAGATTGTTTTGAATTAAAGGCTATAAACTTCGGGTAACA
>CBVK0100323487.1:0-19907 GCA_900067695.1 Picea abies
ATAATGGCAAAAAGAATGGTAAAAAGGGTACATTGTGTGGTCCTAACAGGATCCAGAGGTATTACACAGGCATTCCTTACTTGTGAATGCACCTTAATCAAGTTATAAATCAGAACAAGCATCTTGAAATATAAAATCAGGAATTGGGGTTTGAAATACAATGAAATGTTTCTCAAGAAAACAAGAAACCCAGAAAATCGGGAGGTATTATCATTAAGAATTCAATTAATATCAATGTCATTATGTGATCAGAGATGCACCAATCCTCTTTTTCAAATGTTTAAATTTGGTAAATATATCTATGTTTTTTTTATTTTTATTTGATTTGTTAGTTAAGCAATTGTTGTTACATTGCTTTAGACTAGCTACATAATCAAATATTTTGTAGCTTGTCTTAGTTAGTTAATGAGATTTTCAATTGGATTTTGATTTTACTTTCAGGTCTCAAAAAAGAACGGGAAGATGTCTTATGTGTTGTTGGCTTATTGAAGAATCATAAAGTATTTCTTTTTAAAAAAACAGTTTTTATTTCAAACAATGCAAAATGTATTTCTGACAATTGTTATAACAAACTTTTATGAGTTGTTGTATACATTATTGTTATAAACTCAAGTTAGGATTTGGTTTTAAAGATACTCTATTTTTTGAAGATTTACCTCTATCCTGTGGATATGAGAAGTAGATCATTGTGATGTTTAAATACTCTGTTAGTTTTGATATAATACATGTTGATATCATACATGGTGGAAATTTGGGGAGATGGACTACCGAATACTCTTTTGAAGAATACAGAATCATACTTTAACTAAGGCTTTCGAAATTTCGGGAGATGGACTATTGAATACTCTTTTGAAGAATATAGAAACATACTTTAACTAAGGCTTTCGTCCTGCAAGTTAAAGAGTTATTATTATTATTATTATTATAATATCTCTGATGATGGTTTATATTCTTTGAGTAATTGATTATGGATTGATTTAAATTAGCTTTAGTCTGTTTGATCAATGCATGGTTCATTATTATCATCTGTTAATTAATTTTTCCAATCTTTTTATAGTCCACGATTCCAAATTATTAGTTCCAAGTGATTGTATTATCTTGGTGCAATATCTGAAATTGTATTGAATTTCTTCGTATAATTTGAGTTTGCACAGATATATTTAGACAATGGAAATTTATTTATGGATGTAAATGGTTATTTATTTCCTCACCTGAGATTAACAACATAATAGTTGTTCTTTCTGTAGTATGAATGAGACTTGTATTATCCAAGTGAAGTGAATTTCACTTGACATTTTCATAGTCTTAGAATTATACAATTGTCTGCTATAGATTTCTCTTAACGGGAAAATTGTAGGAGCAACTTGGCACAAGAAGACACAACTACAGATTTCTCTTCTAAGAGCTGGCCATTTTTGGGTTAGTATTATTTTCTTCTTTTGTTATTTGATTTGTGAATGTAGATTCACCTTTAAACTTAATACTTTGTTTATCTAAGTCATATTATTACGATCTGCATTCACTCTTTTCTTTTCTTCTCTTTTCATAAGTAAAAGTAGATTAATAATTGATCTTAGATCTTTTCTTTACATTTTTCTTGAGATTTGGTTCTCTTTTATAACATTAGTTTTCCAAGGTTTCTCGCAAATCTTGCAATCTCTATTATTGTACACTTTGTATATATTTAGAATATAAATGTACATAGTATATAATTAGGTTAGTTGATTTATGTTACAGTTGAGATTAGATCCCTTTACCGACCATCGGAACCGTAAAACCTGTCAGGGTGAGTCATCCCAAATGACTTAGGTTACTTAGAAAACCTCAAATCGGGCTTTCCCTCATAGTTGACGGTGTATTCACATATGCCCATCAACAAATGGTGCTAGAAGGAGGGCCTAATGGATATTAATGGCATGAGGGGGTCGAAAGACACCTCCTAGTAATCTCTCTCCGATTATAACTCGTAGTCGCTCAGACTCCACTGTTGTACCCAATACATCCGCTACATATGAGTCCTAGCCTATTATTCATGTCGAACCTGCGACATCACTTCCTCATGGAATTGATGTACTAGAGATTATAAAAAATTCTCGTCAATAAATAATAAGAACCCAAGACACATTGGCTAGACTTAGACAGTTTGGTGAACAATTACATCGACCTCTTGATTTTTCAAATCAACAGGAAGATATTCTTTCCATTGGTACACCAAATTATGCATTGCACAATATCTTGACTAATCCATTGGAAGTGCTCATTCTAGCTGTCGGGGGATCTAGACTTCCTCCTTCACCACTCGACCCTTCTCCACCTCCTTCAGGAGGAGAATCCTCTGACGAAGACAGTTCATCTTCTGAACAATCTCAAACTTCAAATAATTCACAGACTTCTACCTAGATGGATAATCATAATAATATTGCCAGGCCTTGGCTTGACTAAGATGTTTTGATTGTACTAGTACCCCAACATCCTTTACCTAAGCATCCTGAAAAATGGTTACCCAAGTTTGACCTCAATTCTAAACAATCAGTAGAAGTTCATATAAAGAAATTTATGTTGGTTGTTAGGCTTAGAAATGTAGAACATGAAGACGTCGTATTCAATTTGTTTCCATATACCTTCGAAGGGAATGTCTCCACATGGTAATTCTCACAACAAACTTGAACTATTGTGTCATGGGATAGATTTGAAACATTTTTCTTAGAAAAAATTGGAGATGACAAATCTCCTGAAGTCTTAGTTATGGAGTTATCCAATATGAAGATGAATCCCAAAGAAAAGGTTAAAGACTTTAACCAAAGATTCCTTACACTGAAAAACAAGATACCTACATATTATATGCATGTAGAAAATATGATTGTTGCTTATTATGTTAAATCTTTACAGCATACCACAACCATGTGGGTTAAAAGGTCCAAAAAGAATACTCTATTAGAAGCTTTTGAAGAAGCGGTTCTCATTGAAAATGGCATGCTCAGCTTGAAGGATAACAAAAATCCAGAAACTGAATCAACCTCTTCTTCCAAGAAGAATATATAAATTCTTACCATACCTCCTTCAAATAAGAAAGATCAAGAACCCATAAATATGGAAAGTTTACAAAAATCCTTTCAAAAGTTATCCAACCAAGTTGTAGAGATGAAAAAAGCTGCAGATGAAGGATCTTCTAGTAAAGGAACTTATCGACCACCTTTTAGAAGACCACTTCCAAATCCTCCCAATAGGTCAACCCCACTGGATGAAGGTTTGAGTTTAGAAGGGTTATACCATGCTATGCAGTCATTATTAACTGGAGCTGATAATGCTCTTGATGTCCCACCTGAACAACAAAATGATGTAAAAAATGAGAAGGAGGGAACACCCCATGAATAGGATTAATCCCCTCCAGCTTTCAGACATTTTTCAGACAACATTTTTCAATCCAACTTTGAAACCGTATATAATAAGCAACATCCTTATAACACTCGTAGTAAAAATCTGCCTAAAGATCAAAACAAATATGCACATGATACGAACAAAAATGCAACATCAAACCAAACGAAACATGTTGAAACGTCAAAGATTTTTTCTTTCTCTGATATAGAATATGACCCTATTGAGGATTTCAAGAGGTTTAGAGCAAATATTTCAATCTACGAGCTGCTTAACTTTCCCTACATTCAACGGAAAATGTTACAAATCATAACTGAAAACAGTAGCAATAAAAAGAAGGATTCTCTAAACAAAAGCATATCTGAAATTAATAGTAATAAGAAGAAGGATGTTCCAGATAAAAGCATAGGAAATATGGATAAAATACCAATAGACACAACAAATAAAATCAATGACCCCCAAATCCTTCTCCCACACCACGAAAGAGCTCTAATGTGTCATCGTTTCTATTGACATTTGAAATCTTTAATAGAAATGTGCATAATTGTATGGTAGATTCTGGGGCTTCATCGAATGTGATGCCTTTGTCAGTTTGTCAAAAAAATAATGTTGAAGTTAAGCCATCTGATATGAAAATCATTTATCTAGATAGAACTAAAGTTACTGTGGTTGGAGAGCTTAAATATGTTTTGATCATATTATCATCCAATCCAAAAGTACATCAGGTGATCGATATTGTAGTAGTTGATATTCTGAAAGTGTATGGTATGTTCCTTGGCAGGGACCGGTCTGAACAACTTCATGGTTATTTTTCTACAAATTGGTCTCACTTGTGGTTGCCACTCAATGGCCAGCCAAACAAACATAGGGTCAACATGGAACGTTATATACAGTCACATATATGAATGATCTAAACAAACCTTTTGTCCCAAATGTATGAATACCTTATTTGGGAACTTTGTTACTGAAATATCTACTATTTCAAACCCTTATCAACGATCTGAAATATCAGTCTACACTCAATTAATGGTCCCAGATCATGCTGTGAATATTGTAAATAGTTGTGAAAATGATGGAATTTGGTCTTTATACTTTTAAAATAGCGAATCTTGTTTTTGGAAAAACCATGGAAAATTAGCCCAAGAGGGAAATTTAGCCCCTAAAATCATCCATGGATTGGGGTTGTTGTTATTGTTTTTGTTGTTGTTGACGGCCTTAGAGAGGGTGCTAAAAAAAATAATCACACAAGAAAAAATTGCGCTTTTCGATGACAACAAGGGTTAGATCTCGATTAGCTTACCTGGAATATGCACATTTTCCTATCTGTTTCTAATTTGAAAAGATTTCACAGGGCGCGGGGAAAAGAAAATACATAGATCTAAAAGATTAGAAACCCAGAAAAAATAATATAAAACCAAAATAATACTCTGCAAAAAATTTTAAAAATGTGTATTCAGGCTTTATACCTCCGGATCTAACTGAAATGGCCGTATCTTGGGTAGACGAAAACCTTTTCGAGTTAAACGTAATAATTTCCTAACTAAAATGAGTTCTCTAGACACAATGGAACAATACTCTCAGCCCAAAAATGTAATAAAGTGACATAAAATGGAGATGAGGCAACTTGGCTTCACGATCTCGATATACAACAAGAGCGAGTATTCAAACAGGATCTTATACCATGTTCGAGAACACAAGTATTCCAACATAGGACAAAAAAATTCAACAACCAATCACATAACCAGATCAAAGATCAACACACCGATGTTTTCGCATGGTAAAACCCCTACGGGGAAGCATCCATGGCCCTAGCCAACACGACCACTTGGAGCAGCTTATTAATGAAAAAGAAAAATATTACAGAAAGATTTTACAAGAGTGTTTCTCACAATCGATTATTGGCAAATGATCCTCTATTATCTTTAAATAGAGATCATGTACCAATAGGGTGCTAAGCCATAGATCAATGGCCGTTACGATCGAGGAGAATATGAATCGTCGGATTACTCTATGTTAGTAACATATCGTGACTGTTGGATTTCCTAACTACAAATGCATACTAATGCATACTAAAGAAACACACTAAGAAACAAACTTTTACTTAACGACACAATAGACCAAGTATATCTTAACTAACTATTAAGTGTCTAAATATCCTAACACCCACCTGAACATCAAAATGATGCAGAAAATGAGGATGAGGGAACACCTAATGAAGAATATTCATCCCCGTCATCTTTCAGACATTTTTCGGAAAACATTTTTCAAGCCAACTTTGAAACCGTACATAATAATCAACATCCTCATAATACTCGTAGTAAAAATTAGAATAAAGATCAAAACAAATATGCATCTGATGCAAACAAAAATGAAATATCAAAACAAACAAAACAGGTTGAAAACTCTAAGAATTTTTCTTTCTCTGATATAGAATATGACCCTATTGAAGATCTTAAGAGGTTAAAAGTGAATATTTCAATCCACGAGTTGCTTAATTTTCCATACATCCAACAAAAAATGTTACAAAGCATAGTTTAAAACAGTAACAATAAGAAGAATGTCTCTCTAGAAAAAAGCATAGTTGAAAACAATAAGAATAAGAACATGGATGTTTCAGATAAAAGCATACCTGAAATCAATAATAAAAAGAAGGATGGTCTTGATAAAAGCATAGAAAATATGGATAAAATACCCTCAGATGCAATAAATAAAAATAAGCAACCCCTAAATCCTTCTCCCACGCTAAGAAAGAGGTCAAACGTGCCACCGTTTTTATTGACATTTGAGATATTTATTAGAAATGTGCATAATTGTATGGTAGACTCTAGGGCTTCATCGAACATAATTCCTTTGTTAGTTTGTCAAAACATCAATGCTAAAGTTAAACCATCCGATTTGCAAATCATTCATCTAGATAGAACCAGAGATATTGTGGTTGGGTAACTTTAATATTTTTTGATCAGATTATCATCCAATCCGAAAGTACATCAGGTAATTGACATAGTAGTAGCATATATTCTAGAAGTGTATGGTATGTTCCTCATTAGGGATTGGTCTGAATGGATTCATGGTTATTTTTCTACAGATTAGTCTCAGTTGTGGTTTCCACTCAATGGTCGACCAAACAAAATTAAGGTCAACAAGGAATGATATCTGAAATATACAGTCACGGATATAAATGATCCAAATGAACCTTTTGTTCTAAGTGTGAATGCATTAGAAGATAAAGGAATGAATACCTTTTTTGGGAACTTCATTTTTGAGATATCTACTATTTTATATAGTGATCAACAATCTAAAATATCATTTTGCACTCAAGTAATGGCCCCAAATCATCATGTGAATATTGTAAATAGTTGTGAAAATGATGGAATTTGGTCTTTATACTTTGATGGGTCTAAATCACGTGAAGGAGCCGATGTCGCTTGTTTACTGATAGATCCCAAAGGTAATAAGACATTCATTGTTTGTAGATTAGAATTTGATTGCACAAATAATACAATAGAATATCAAGCTCTCTTGCAGGGACTCAAGAAATCCATTGACCTTGACGTCCAATGCCTAGCTATATTCGGTGATCATAAAATTGTGGTTAAGCAGGTAAAAAATGTCATTCGTTCTGTATTTGTTCATCTAAAAAATTACCAGACCCAGGTGTGGAACCTAATTAATAAATTTCTCTCCTTCAATATAATTTATATTCCTAGATCTAGTAATACTGAAGTAGATTTGTTGGAAAATGTAGCATCAAAATAATACCATCTGGTGAAGGTTTCTCTCCTAATTCATTTCTGTTGAATTAATATTCAGGCCGTCAATTCCGGATAATATCACCAATTGGAGGGTGTTTGACGATGATCAACATATCATAAATTTTATGCATATGGAAGACACTTTCCAAGGTGTTGTAATCGATGAAAACACTCATGGTTAAAATATTCGCGATTTTACGGTAATATATGATCCACGACCGGTTGAAAGTTCATTAGATATGGTAAATTCTATCCCCAAATGTATCATCATATTAGAAATTTTTTATGATTTACATGATAAATTTAAGGGAACAGTTAATTGTAAAATGAATTGTTTCTCACTACAATATGAAACTATAAACTTAGGGACACATGATCAACCTCAGAACAATAATTTGGGCAAAGGATGTACACAACAAGAAAAATCAACATTTATTAAAATTTTCAAAGAATTTAAAGATGTATTCGCTTGGACTTGCGATGATTTAAAAAGATTCGATCCAAACATAATACAACATGTAATCCTCATGAAGCCTCAAGCCCAACCATTCCAACAAAAACTAAGAAAGATGCATCCAAAGTTAGAGTCCACAGTAAAAAAAGAATTGAATAATCTATTAACAACTAAGATCATATTTCTTGTTCAACATACCCAATGGGTGTCCAACTTAGTCCTGATAAGGAATAAGAATGGTGAAATATGACTTTGTGTCGATTTCTGCAACTTAAACTGAGCCTTTGATAACGATAATTACCACGTTCCTCTCATGGAATAGATCAACAGGTATCTGGCTCTAAAAGACGATCCTTATTGGATGGTTTTTCAAGATACAACCAGGTCCTGATGTCCCCATCAGATCAGCTTAAAACTACATTCTGGACCTCTTGGGGCACTTATGCTTATTGTAAAATTCCTTTCGGACTAATTAATGTTGGGGCCACTTTTCAAAGGTCCATGGATATTGCTTTTCATGGGCTTATAAATTAGTTTGTGGTTTTTTATCTAGACAATGTTACCGTCTTCTCAAACGATAAAAAAGATAATTCATCTCACCTGAGGAGTGTATTAGAGCGTTGTCGTAAATATGGAATTTTATTAAACCCTAAGAAATCAATCTTTGTAGTTGATCAGGGAAAGTTAATTAGTTTTATATTATCAAAAAATGGAATAATGATAGATCCTTAACGAACACAAGCCATAGACAATATTTGTCCTCCATCATCCAAAAACGCTATGAAATATTTTATTGGTAAAATAAAAAAATTTAGACGTTTTGTGCCTAGTTTTTCTGAGATGGTCAGACCCCTGCAAAATATGATAAAAAATGATGTTGTTTTTAAATGGGGATTACAGGAAAACTAGGCTTTTAATTCCATCAGAGAAGCTATAACAAAAGCTCCATCCTTGATGAGTCATGATTTTACCAAAGACTTTACCCTCTACACTTTTGCATCAGATAGATCATATGTTGCAGTACTCACCCAGAAAAACAATGATAATAATGAAATTATCATCTCATTCATGAGATATTCTTTTAAAGGAGCAGAATTAAATTATCTTACAGTCGATCAACAAGCTTTTGTTGTTTTCAAAGTGGTAAAACACTTTAGACGTTATCTTTTTAAATCTAGAACTAAAGTCATTGTCATGTACCCTGTAGTAAGAAATTTGTTAGTTCAAAAAGAACTTGGGGAGAAGAGGGCTCACTGGATGACCTCTCTTCAAGAATATGATCTCGAGCAGCCCAAATTGTTAGAGGACAAGGTCTTTGTAAATTAGTGGTTGATTCAATTAATCCATATGATAATGAACCTGTCTTACCGGATGAGACATTGTTTGAAGAAACACAAATCTTTTGTACGCAAACTGTGTCAAATTCCTTGTATAATTATATCAAGTTTTACTTGATACATGGAACTACTCCACAACATCTTGACCCTAAAAAGAGAAGAGCACTAAGGCTCAAATCTGCACCTTTTCAAATAATTATTGATGTGCTTTTCAAAAAAATAAAATAAAATTGACGATGTATTATTACGCTGCCTAGAACATGAAGAATCTGAAAAAGTATTGGTTGAATTGCATTCTGGTGATGCAGGAGGTCACTTTGGTGGCGAAACAAGTGCTCAAAAAGTCCTTAGAGCCTGGAAATATTGACCCGCGTTGTTTAAATATGCCCATGCCATAGCCCACAAATGCATAATATATCAAAAGGCTGCAAGACGAGTAAAGAAAGTCGCTTTCCCTTTGCAGTCTATTACAATCGATGCACCATTTCAACAATGGGAACTGGATATCATAGGGTCAATCAACCCAGCCTCTTCGCATCAACATAAGTACATTCTCACGACGACAAACTACTTTACCAGGTGGTCTAAATCCATGCCTCTAAGAGTGGTCATTACTAATCAGGTGATTTTGTTTGTGGAAACTCATATCATCACGCGTTTTGGGATACCAGAATGTCTAGTTTTCGACAATGCTTCTTATTTTTCCTCATTGAGCATTAATGTTTATTCTTTAGAAAAAAGAATCAAGTTAAAATATTATGCGAGCTATTACCCCCAAGGCAATGGTCTGGCTAAATCAACGAATAAAAATTTAATCAAAATCTTAAAAAGAACAGTGTTGAACAATCACAAAAATTGGCACACGGCCTTGTTTAATGCACTATGGGCTGGCAGGGTCACCCCTAAAGCAATTATCAATAACTCTCCTTTTCTTCCTTGTGTATGGAAGAGAATCTATCCTTCCTCCCAATGTCCTATTACCATCACTTCAGCTATCCCAAAAGGTTCGGGAGGAAGAATGCATCGCCCTAGAAAGTCGAATTAACACTTTACTTAAATTGGAAGAGACTAGAACACGGGCTAAACACAAATTAGATCAGCATCAACAAATTGTTAAACGTTGGTTTGATGAGATTTCATCCATTGATAGAAAATTCAACGTAAGAGATATGGTTCTTAGGTGGGTTAAGGCACATGAAGATAAAGGGGAGCACACCAAATTTCAAAACCTGTGGCTGGGGTTGTTTATCGTTAAAGAAAAACTCAGAAATAGTTCTTTTCATCTCCAAACTCTGGAGGGACAACCAGATACTTATCCAATAAATAGTCAGGCCCTCAAAAAGTATTTTTCATGATCTACTTGTAAAAAGTTAGCTTGTAAATATCTAGTGTGTGGTTTGTTTTTTTTTGTTTTCTTTGAGTGGAATTTAAATTGATTTTCTTTCTGATGTTTTATTTTTGTTGTTCGAAATTGATCATCGTGAAGGAATCTAGTTTTAAAATACTGCACTATCTCTTGATCTGCAAGCCACCAACGAGAGTTCAAATTTGGTTTTGAAACTAAAATATACCTTAGCCCTAATGATTAAACTTTAAATCTGGTTGTTGCCATTTTTCTTTCCGTTTTCCTTGTAAAGGATTATTTCAGAGAGACGGTCTAACCTTTGACAATCATGTTGATCTTAAGGATTCTCATGCCATCCCTCGTTCTTAAGGAATTTTCTGGATCTGCTTCCCCATATTTTAGACATTCTCTTATTCGAAGATTAATTCTAAATACCATGATTGGATCTCTTGTGTTTTCAAAGTAAAATTGTACAAGTTCCCAACTGAGGATTTGAAGGTCTCATCATGAGTCGGTCCATTATGACCATGGAGAATCCAGGGAAGTGACATTACCATTTTTGGTTACCAAGCTAGGGTAATGGCCTCCATCTTTCTAAACCAGAGAAAAAGAGGTCTCATCACGAGTCGACTTGCTCACTTTCTTGGACCTTTGTGGATGACACTGCTACTAATTGGTCACCAAGCCAGAGCTGTGATTCTCAGCTAGTTCCTAAATTACCAAAAGAATCAAAATAAAAAATACTAGGATTGATCTACCATGTGTTCTTAACTACTAGATGGGGTAGAAGCATTCGATTGGGTTAAAAGGCAACCTTGTCGAGGCTATGAACGCATGTTGGAAGAAGTGGCCATGCCTATTGTATTGAAGTCCTACTCATAAACTCTCATGACTCATGGGGAAAACCATCTTTCATATCTCAATCCTTAAAATACTTTGTGTTCCTCAGTTTGTGAATTGTGGCTACACCAATTTATCATACGCAACCAAGGATAATGTCATTACTATACAGACCAAATGAGAAACTCTCAAAATAAACTTGGATATCTAGAAAACCAATGCTTTTTGTCTTCATGATGTGATGCTTTCACCAAGATAGAGATAATTGCTTCGCCCATTGAGTTTCCATTTGTTGGTTTCCCAACTAGCATCTTGTTTTTCATTGTCCCTTGAAATATAAAATTGCTTCTTATACTCACTGTCTAGTATGTCTATATGCATCGGATTGTTTGATTTTATTTTGTACAAAGGTATGATTGTTGATGCCTATCAGTCTTGTTTGAATACTTATCATTTATGTGAGAATATGTTTGGTCGATTTTTTATCGTTTTACCTCTTCAATTTCATGATTGTGAAGCATGAAATTGAAGTTCTCTTTCGTGCAAATCGTTGATCGAATTCTTGTGAATGTATCCCTTTACACGAGTTAAAGATTATTGTTTGTTTGATTTAACCAATCTAAAAGTCCAAATAAGAAGTTCATTGAAATGTGTTTAAATGGAAGATCTATGAATCATGTTGAAACAACCTAAGTAAAGCCACTTCCTACAAACTAAAATCGATTCTAGAAAGTCTGAGTTAGATCTAAACAAACTTATGTACTTGGATGTCTGGCTTGAGTTAAAACTTTGACTTAAACTATTGATTAACATGGGTGATATGGGATTTCAATAGAACCTAACCTCTTTAAACATTCTCAACATTACTACTTCGCCACCTACCATTGTCATATCAAGACACGACGTTATTAATGTTCAATTAACGTGGATTGACCTCTCGGCTGTCATACGAATTATTACCTTGCCCGATGTTAATGTCCTCAAAATCACGTTAGTAGTTCGTGGCAAGTCGCGAGGGTTTCATGGGTTTGTTAGCTTCGAACCTCTTTGTCCTCTGGTCTATTGGAGTTAATCAAAACCTGGAGTGGGAGATAATGGTAGAGCATCCTCTAGTCCTCAAGCATTTGTTTATCGTCAGGTATGTTCACTCGGCCTCTTTCACTGTTTATAGGTTTGGTTTGTTGTGGATCCAGAGTTCTCTCCTTCATGAAAACTGTCTTTTTGTCTTCTAGTTTACCTCCTTCAAGTTTATGGCTCTTGTAGTTAGGATAGATCCGAATGGCCCGCAAACCTTGTTGTCCCATGACGACGCTTCGGGTAAGCTTGCCCAGATCGGTTGGTTGGAGTTTATCTAGTCATTCAATGGTTTTAATTTAGAAATTTCCAAGGATATTTCTAGGACTTTTGATGGCACTAAAGCCAAAATTGGGGATATTTAGATAAAGGTCATAGAGGAATTCGTAGCTAAAGCAACGGGTCTTCCTCGGGAAGGTGAAAAGTGGTTTAAAAACATGAAGTTAGCCAATATTCCATGGTCGTCTATGTTGATGTCCAAAGGGTCGCAATACCATGTAAAAGGTATGTCGTTAACGTTTTTTAACACTTGTTGGCACAGTGTATTGTTGATTATTAAGTAATTCATTACATGTGAAGGGCGTTATGGTTTAGTGTTCATTTTTCACATACGATTGTTAATGGTGTTTCAGGGATTTAGTTTGAACTTACCCTTTTACTTACTTAAAAGCCTGCAAAAAATGTCGAAGTTTTATCAAATGTCGAACCCTAACCTGAAGACCAGTTTTTTTCACCACGGCCTAATTCGCTTATTGGTCGAGTTCCATTTGGTTAGCACAGGGGACACTTGGCAAGGTTTTCTAATAAGAAATGAGTTCTTAACCCCTCAGTTTGACCCCATCATCAATTTAACGCAGTGTGTTGAGGCTTATGTCTCTCCCAAAGCTCCACCTAATTCGTCTCATGATTTTCAAATTGAGATCCCGATCCAAAATGAATCTATCGTTTTAACAGATGCCCAAACAAAGGTATTGGCACCCAAAAGACATGAGTTTGTGCCCAAGAAACCCTTATAAACCATCCTTAATTATTTGACAAATCAATCATTAAATGTTGATGATCAGTTGCAGTCTGTGAAGCCATCAGTTGAGGAGAAGCATAAAGAACATGATAAACGAATTAAGCATTTGCAGGAGGTTTGTGAAGTTGATTTTAAAAACAAAAGAAATGGTTGAATCTTGTCTAGGATGATAAGGAAGAAACATAAACAGAGGAATGATCATATTCAAACAATTATAATAGAAGATCTAAACTTTTTTGAAAATACAAGTCCAGAGGATAGTCATCCACAGTATGACTTTGTTTCTAATTTGCCCCCGTTCCTCCAAAACTGTGATGGATTCGTAGGAATCTGAGCCGATTTAAAGTCTAAGTCGGTACAAGAAAAGTCCCCAGAATCAGACCACCAACAATTACTTTTGAATCTGGAACATGTGTGTTGTGATGAATGTTTAGCGTCAATCCAGAGGCATTACAAAAACATCCCTTACTTGTGAATGCACCTTAATCAGGTTATAAATCATAACAAGGATCTTGAAATAGAAAATCGGGAATTGAGGTTTGAAATATAGCGAAATGCTTCTTGGGCAAACAAAAAACCCAGAAAATCGGGAGGTATTATCATTAAGAATTCAACTAATAGCAATGCCATTATGAGATCAGAGATGCACAAATCCTCTTTTTCAAATGTTCAAATTTAGTAAATAAATCTATGTTTTTTACTTTTATTTGATTTGTTAGTTAAACAATTGTTGTTACATTGTTTTTAGACTAGCTACAGAATCAAAGATTATGTAGTTTGTTTTAAATTAGTTAATGAGATTTTTAATGGGATTTTAATTCTACTTTCAAGTCTCAAAAAAGAACGGGAATATGTCATATGTGTTGTTGGCTTATTGAAGAATCATAAAGTATTTCTTTTTAAAAAAGTAGTTTTTATTTCAAACAATGCAGAATGTATTTTTAACAATTGTTATAACAAACTTTTATGAGTTGTTGTATACATTACTGTTATAAACTCAAGTTGGGATTTGGTTTTAAAGATACTCTATTTTTTGAAGATTTACCTCTATCATGCTGAAAAGTAGATCATTGTGATGTTTAAATGCTCTGATAGTTTAGATATTAGACATGGTGGAAATTTTGGGAGATGGAATACTGAATATTTTTTTTAAGAATATAGAATCATACTTTAACTAAGGCTTTCGTCCTGCAAGTTAAAGAATTTTTATTTATTTATTATAGTATCTCTGATGATAGTTTATATTCTTTGAGTAATTGATTATGGATTGATTTAGATTAGCTTTAGTCTGTTTGATCAATGCATGGTTCATTAATATCATATGTTAATTAATTTTTCCAGTCTTTTTATAGTCCATGATGCCAAATTATTAGTTCAAGGTGATTGTATTATCTTGGTGCAAATCTCGAACTGTATTGAATTTCTTCGTATAATTTGAGTTTGCACGGATCTATTTAGACAATGGAAATTTATTTCTTGATGTAAATGGTTATTTATGTCCTCACTTGAGATTAATAACATAATAGGTGTTCTTTCTATAGTATGAATGAGACTTGTATTATCGAAGTGAAGTGACTTTCACTTGACATTTTCATAGTCTTAGAATTATACAATTGTCTGCTATAGATTTCTCTTAACAGGCAAATTGTAGGAGCAACTTGGCATAGGAAGACACAACTATAGTTTTCTCTTTTAAGAGCAGGCGATTTCTAGGTTAGTATTATTTTCTTCTTTTATTATTTGATTTGTGAATGTAGATTCACCTTTAAACTTAATACTTTGTTTATCTAAGTCATATTATTATCATCTACATTCACTCTTTTCTTTTCTTCTCTTTTCATAAGTAAAAGTAGATTAGTAATTAATCTTAGATCTTTTCTTTACATTTTGCCTGAAATTTGGTTCTCTTTTATAACATTAGTTTTTCAAGGTTTCTCGCAAATCTTGCAATCTCTATTATTGTACACTTTGTATATATTTAGAATATAAATGTACATAGTTGATAATTAGGTTAGTTGCTTTATTTTACAGTTAAGATTAGATCCCTTTATCGACCAACAGAGTCGTAAAACCCGTCAGGGTGAGTCATCCCAAACAACTTAGGTTACTTAGACAACCTCGGACTTGGCTTTCCCTCACAGTTGACGGTGTGTTCACATATGTCTGTCAATAGAACCTTTGGATTTTGACCTTCTCGTATTTTATGAAGTCAACATACTTCAACAATTCAAATGACCTCTTCTCATATTCCTCCATTGTCATGCTTCCCAAATTGAGTTCAAATATTTCTTTCATCTTCATTTGATAGTAGTGTTCGGACAAATATTTCTCCTGGAAATATCCTTTGAACTATCTCCATGATATCCTTTTCTCATCAAGGTTTTGGGCTTGCTTAAGTTGATCCCACCACATGGATGTATTTCCTTGAAAGTGGTAGGTGGTAATTCTAGCTTCTGCTCGGGGAGGGTAATCATACAGCTAGAAATATTTCTTCATTTCCAACAATCAGGCCTCGGCCTCTTCTCCTTTCATGTGTTCACCATTGAAAGTAGGTGGCTTGATCTTCCTGAGCTCACATTGCAAGATGTCTTCCTCGGGTCTTCTCCTATGTCTTTGGACATGAGACACACTTGGGCTACTCCCGAGCCCCGAACTTGCATGAGCTCTCCTGGTGGATTGCTTTGGAGAATGATGGTTCCTTCTCATGTTTCTTGATTGTCTATCATTTCCATGATCATCCCTTTTGCTTTGAAATCTAGATGTTGACACTTGTTTAGCACTAACTGCTTAATTGGTGCTAACGTATTTGTTGACTTGCTTATGAAACATATTCAAGCTCTGAAGTATCTTCTCTTGAGGCTTCATAATCCTTTCATTATCATCTCTATAGCTCTACACTTCCCTATGCAAACTTCTCATAGTTACAGGCTCTTGTCTGTCTCTTCTTCCATTTGATTATGTCTCGGCATTTCCCATGCTAACATACAGACCTTTGATCTCTTTCTCATGGTTGTAAGATCCCTAAGCATCTTCCATAACTCCAATCCTCGTATAAGAACCAAAGTTTCTTTCATGTACATCTAATTATGTAAGAAATGTGCATGTAATAATTATTGTTAGAACATGCATGGCATAAAACATTTCATCCATTAGAATACAGGTTATTTCTTCGTTAATTTATGAAGGAAAAATTCCATCAATTCAAATTATGATTCTTTAGATGCATTCCTCTCTAAAATAACTTTCCAATGACTGTACTCATGCCTCATTCTGAATTCTGAGCGAAAAGTTACAACGTTTATAAGTTGTAATTTCCACTCTTTTATTGCTACATAAATCTCTTTATTAATTTCTGGAACATTTTATTGCCCAAATCAAATTTTTGGGTTGACAAAGGTCTTCTTCTCCTCAATACCTTTCTAACGACTATTTTTTTTCTCAAATACAAGCTTCGAGCTGAAAGTTAGGGTCCGAAGAAGTTTAGGTTGTTTTTCTCAATTTATCCATGTATGCTATGGGTGTCTTTTTTTTCTTCCTGCACATTTTCAAGTACCCATATCTGAAATGTGGCTCCATGGCTATATTTTATGGTTCATAAGATTTCCATAGACTACTCTTGCACCACAAACAGACTTTTGAGCATGGATTTATGCCTTCCAGAAGTAATCTGGTGCCAAAATTTTTCCCTTATTGTTTTCGTTGTAACTTTCTCATACGAACTCTATTTTGTTAACAATTTAACTCATTGAATAAGTCTCTCCAAGTTATTTTATTTGAGATGAAGAGACAAAATATACCTTGATACATTCTACTATCATGGGTTTTGATTGGCTAAAAATGTCATTTGAGCCCTAAAAAATGCCCCGCAATTTAATGACCTTCAAAAACCACAAAATTTCACATAAAATTGATTGTTTTATTGTGTTAACAACCCTTGATTATGAACCATTGATCTCAAATCCAGTGAAATCTGATTCGTTGATTTGAATCTATCGTCCATTGGCAACTGACGTTCTCCTTTGGTGCGCACAATTCCTTTCCCAACCTATCGACCCAATCGTTGACCATCGACCCATTTCCTTGAAAACTACTTCGCACACTATGCTAAACCGGCCGATCCAACCATCAGTCGTCTGCGATTTCCATTAGCAGATGGAACTCCTCACTAATTCAGTGGACGCCTGACCATTGACCCATTGGTCGTTGGTCATCCCCATCGACTGACGAAACATTTCTCTAGTTCGGCCGACCCAACCACTTCTAGGCTGACATGGCATGACACGTCATTCTGATATGTCAACTTTGCTGACGTGACATGGCATGACATGTCATCACCCTCTTTTCTCAATCGACCATCCACTGATTCTCTTGGACGACTCGAACACCTTGCCGAATTTGACTAACGCCCGACCATTGGTGATTTCTCTTGCACATTTGAAAACACTTCATTGATTTCAGTCGACACCCGACCATCAACCCATCGACGATTTCTCTCGATGACTAAAAACACTTCGCCGAATCTGGCTGACCCTCGACCATCGACATTTTTTTTTGGCCAAATGAACTCTTCACCAATTCAACCGACCCGACCATCATTTGTCAATCGTTTCTCTTGGAAATTTCCAATACTTAGAAAATTTTGACAAAAACCTAGGTGAATATGGGTCGTCGATCTCTCACTTGAGATGATCTTGGCCATCGATTCTTCTCTGACCTCCCAACGACCGAAATGAATACAGACTGTTGATTTGTTCCACTTCACAAACCTACTAAATCAAATCATGATTGTTGATCTACTCAACCTTTCAAATGACTGAAACCTTATGAATTTTTAAATTTATCATGACGAATCTTAGTCGTCGATCTCAAGATCAAAAGCGATCTTAGTCGTCAATTCATCAAACTTCCTGCAAAACTACAGTAGTCATTAAAACTTGAAATTCGACCATTCCAAATTGAATTCGGCTCTGCAACTTTGCAAATTGGCTCCATTAAACCTCTTAAACAGCTCTAAGTCATTTAAACTCGAATCTTGATCACAAATTTGGGGATTTCTCTCTGATTTTTCACCATTTTTCCTCAAATTCATCACAAACAAAAACCACAACAACAAATTTGTCAAATC
Organism: Picea abies; assembly: GCA_900067695.1. NCBI lineage: Eukaryota > Viridiplantae > Streptophyta > Pinopsida > Pinales > Pinaceae > Picea > Picea abies. The sequence continues at coordinate 18,324 of CBVK0100323487.1, forward strand.
CACACTGGTTCGAGCCCATACAAGCCTGGTGTTTGAACCAGACGCTTTGATACCATAATGTAACGTCCCCCAACCCAACTAAGGAACATTATGGTGCATAAAACCCATAAAAACGAAATTTTTGTTATCTAAATAAATTCTTGTAGTTTTCAACTATGAATTACATGCAAATTTGACTATTGTCTGATACCATTCACTTGATGCATCTACAACATGCTAAAATCAACATAAACGCAGCCAAATAATTCAATACACCAGCATAAAAATTATTTTCAAACACACAGAGCTTATGCGCATCAATTTAACTCATAAAATAATACAATAACAAGCTAAAACAAATATATTTCAAAATACATGTGCAACCAGCTACTTGGGACGAACGTTCCACCCAACCATAGATTGATTGTTCCAAATCTCAACAGCCAGTCACCCCCGAGCTGAGGCTAGTAATACACAAAGGAGGGTGCTCTCTAATTGTCCACTCATAGTTCATAAACTCACAACCCACTAGTATTCTCCTACAACTATCTCGATTTTCCACCAACTCTCTTCCTCTTGACCTACCCAATCCAAGGAATGTACCCCTTCACTGATCTCATTTCATCGGGTGTCCCATTCATTTATCAGGGTCTCTCTGATACAGGTAGCTATGAATCTCTCATCTAGGAACTCAAGGGAATTCATTGCTAGGAAAAACTACCAGCAACAACAACAAACACTTGTTGTCTTAATGCAACTCACTTAGGAGTTCACTCTCCAGGCCTGACAACATGGTTCTTCAATATTCAACTCCAAAATGCTCCAGATACACTCTAACATGCTCTAGAATTCTCCCTCCATAGTTGTCTCAGCTCCAAGCTCTCTTAGTTGCTCTCTACTTGCTCCTCATGCACAAAAACTCATTGTGTAAAATTGTTGTCCCAACGCATACAAATTTCCTCTCTTTGGCTTGTCTTTCTTGACTCACACACTTCCCCAAGCTGATTGTACTCAACCCCCCATGTGCCAAATAAATATGGGATGTGCTACTCACACCCACCCTCTTACATGTATTCAATGATTAGCTTTGCAAACACTCAATCATAAATTGGAAGGTTCATATACCAATAGAAAATTTAGGAAAACAGATTGAATTAATATACATGGGTATTTGCCCCTTGGACCCCCTCTTGGCCATTCTCTTAAACCCTCCCCTCTCTTATGGATTAATTCATGCCCCATCTTTATCCATGTCCCCTTAGTAGTTGGCATCACATTTTATTATTAAAACATAGAAATACAATCCACATATTACATTGCTTGGTCGTAGCCACATATTATATCTAAATTAAGAATTAATTACACTAGAGATTATAGTGGGGATGTTACACGGATCCACCTTAAAGGTGGAAAGATTCTAAACATGAGGAGTTTCTAGGATCCCATTTTGATGATACAAGTATAGGTACAGGTAGCCTAAATCATGGTAATATCTTCGATGGGGAAGATCCCAAGAAGAGTGTTTCAGGATTAATCTGTAAGTGCGGACACAAATCGATCTCCCTAGATCCACCTGGATCTAGAACAAAGCAGGACAGAATAATA
>CBVK0100323514.1:0-16420 GCA_900067695.1 Picea abies
CCCATATATACATTCGACAAAAGTGTCTAATAACTGTCATAAAACTAATCATATCTCGGGCCCAACACTGGTCATAGAGGGAGATTTTTCTCATGTTATAACAAGAAGAAGGGGGAATCATCCCAATGTGCTAGCTCGACTAGTTGAGAATTATGAATAGCAAGCAGGAGCTCTTGGGGACAAGTCCCTAGGTTATATGTCTTTGCATATGTGGCCCTCTATCCCTACCAAGTCACCATACAATAGTATATGTGACCCACTTTACACTATGTACCATTTTTTAAATGAGGGGAAGTGCCAAGGGGTTTCTAGGGGAAGTATTTTCCAAGGAAAAAATAAGAAGGGGGAATCATCCTTCCTTGTAGAGAGAAGAATTCCAAGTTGCATGCATGTAGATAGCTCAAGCACTCATGAAGAGTATTAGAGACAAGACAAACTCCTAAAGGCTCATGAGTAGTTTTTCCAGCATTTTGAGAAAACTAGAAGTGATTTCCTTAGTAGTTGGAGTCCATAGCAAGAGACCAAAAGTTGGTTCAAGTAGACATGACAATTGTTGTATTCAATCCTCCATGCCACATGTTGGTGGCTCTTTGAAGTGCTTCTTCTGCGAATTGGATTGTGCCATCATGTAAGAAACATTCAAAGGCCTTCTTATTTTTTCTTTTTTGGAAGTCCAAGACGACATGATTTTCATATATGCACCTTGAAGCTATAGTAGAGTGTTGAAGGAACTGAAGTCTTGAACAACACAAAAAAGGAAGTGTTTTTAGTTGTGGTAGTTTTGAGTCCATTGCACATAGGCAAAGCAGCAAGAGCCCTTTGAAGCATAAATGAAACAAAGATAGCATAGAAAATGAAGTATTCACTCGTGTAGCATTTGAGACATTTACATAGGAGAAAATCTCTAATAGAGCCCTTTGTAATTTTATTTTTTTGAGAATTCACAAAGAACCAAAAGAGTGTCATATTTATTGTTGGAGTTTTCTCATAGGGTTCTCCATGGGAAAATTCTATGTGTATTCTTCGATGTATGTGTGTGCGCATGACTATTGAATAATTTCTTGTGTTGAATTCATTATTTTCCAGCACTCTGCACAATAACATAAGCAAATAGAGCATGATAATAATTGTAGAAATAAGACATCAAAGATTCATTCAAAACTAGCACAATATAGACAAATCTCATTGTAAGTGAGAGAATTTTATTCAGAAGCATTAATATCTCTTATGACTAACTATATAGCATGATATACCAAACAATTTATGGATCACCTCAACTATGCTCAAGTGTTCATATTTTGTTCTTTCTTATCTTACATTCATTCCCGGGGAAGAGACATAGGTTGTCCATAATTTCCTTCTCCACGCATTTCAATTGTGGGTATTTTTCTAATTACCAAGTTTGGAACCCTTTCAATATCATTGTTTTCATATTTCTTCTTTGTTATAAGTTATTATTTTGCCCTTACTAGTATGGAAACATTGATTGGTTTTGTACAGATATAGTGTTCTTAACATATTTATTGACATCCCATGCTCCATTTTTAGTCTCTTTGCAATATTTTCTAAGTTTATTTTTATTCTAGTTTCTTATCATTATTATGTTTTAGCTTTGGTTCATTTATATATCTATCATGAATCGTATTATTAATATATAGTGTTTATGGAAGAAATGGTGCATTTTTTTCACATGTATCTTTGAAGATAGATGTGTACTTTTATGAAACTTTTGACCTATGAATTCATTTCATTTTGTAATTCTAGAGTTGGGAAAATTACAACCTCAAACAAGGGTTGATGCCAGGGGGTTTTAAAGTAAGGATTATATAACCCATCGTTTGGAAAAATAAAGTAGTCAAGGCACTATTGGATCCTAATTTTGTAGAGTCAACAATTGGTCATCTCACTACTATTGACTCTAGTAAACAGTCTGATAATTATATTCTAAGATACACTAAAACCAAACAATTCAATTAAAATTTATGCATTCATTTATGTATTGGATCCTAATTTTATAGAGTCAGCAATTAGTCATCTCACTCCTATTGACTCTAGTAAACACTTTATAAATTCCATTTTAATATACGCTACAACCAAACAATTTGATTATATTTTGTCTAGTATTATCCACACACATGGAATTCATCATGTTTTTACCCTTTGGTGAAATATTGATCACATGTTTATTAAGTTGGAATGACAAATAGTATGATGTTGTTTTGGTAGGACTTTGGTGGATTATGTTATTGAGCAATTATGAAAAAAGATAGGATATGTTTCCCTCCAAGAGGGATTGAATGTTCAAGCAAACACTAAATTGATTTTAAAGTTGTTCCCAACATATGGATTTAACTGGACTGACAAGTGCATGGGGGTAATTATGGACCCTAGAGGAACAATTGAAACAACTATCACATGGGGCCTTGGTATCTCTTCTAATAATAAAGCATAAGCTTACACCTTATTGCAAGGTCTGAGAATAGTCAATGATTCTTGAATCCAATCATTAATAGTGGTGGGAGATTCAAATGTTATCATAAGTCAGATGGCATTGAACACCACCCCAATTGACAACATATTAGCATCAGTGGTACCCCAAGCTAAACAAGATGCTAACAAATTCAACAACATCAAATACTATCATGCGATGTGGGAGATAAACCACCAAGGATATGGGTTTGCTAATGCAGCTACATCTCAAAAAGTGGGGGTCATCAACATCAATGGTATCGTTAATAATTGACCCATCCCTTAATCCCTAATAATGAGCATAAAGACATGTATCAAGGAATTAATTCTTCACATGGCACACGGTATTGGACTATATTCATATAGTAAGGAGAGTTATGAGATGAGACGTGAGCTTCCCCATCGCATGCTCAGGTCCCCTATTTCACATGATTTTGAACCCATGTCAAGAAATTTCATCAATTGAGGTGGAATTATGGATCAATGGAATGGAAAATGTATTTGGAAATCTCGGTCTCCAGTTTCTTGTGGTACTTTTGTAAGTCTCTTTGTGTGTTTGGTTGGTTTGTGTTTGAATGGATGTTCTCTATTTCATATAGGTCTTCATGTGAGCCTCCTCTTTTGAATCATTCAAGTGCAGGTGGGCTCATATTTTCTTGAACTATTTAAAGCTTCAATCCCTATGGTTTGGTCTGCACAATTGACACACCTATAGGTAGAACTCAACTTCTTCTATTTGGTTTCTCATTGATTTTGGGAAATATTCATCTACCAAGTTGGCACATAGAAAACACATAGCTAAGAAAGAAGCAATCATGGTAATTCAGGGGCTTGCATGCATGGCAAGGAAATCATTCAATGGGTAGCATTGGGAACCTAAAAGTGGTTTGCTATACTAATTTCTATAGAGTTTTGATGGATTATAGAAAGTTATAGGAAATCGTGCATGTCCCTAGGAACCATCTTTACAATCACTTCAAATTTTCATGAGAATGAACATCAAACCACTTCTTAGATAGAAACAATCATGGAGACTCTTGTTCAACATAAGCATCAAATAGTTGTCCTTGAAGCAAAATGTAACCCACTCAGAAACATGGTTTTAAAATTGAGTAAGGGAGATCAGTATGGGGCCTCTAACCAAAGGTAGTCAGTGAATTCAAACCATGGGGAGTTGAAGGAAGAAGAAATGGTGCACCAGCTTTCAAATGACATGGAAATAGTAAAGAGACACTTTGACTAATTAAACTCTGGCCTAGTTGAAGAAGTTAGTCCACATTCTTTCTGTTAAGTTTTATGTTTTACAAAGTTATTAGAATTCTAGGTTTATATTGCAAAATTTACAATATTAAAAAATACTAGGAAATTTTGCTTAAAGATCTTGATAGGATTTGTAATAGGCATGTAGTTAGTGATGTCTTTTGTTTCAAAATTTTGAAACAAAAATGTGATGTAAGTCTGTTGTTGGCTCTGATGCATCTTTGTTTAGTATAATATTCCCTAGTTATGGTTAAAAATAATTAAATATGGATTTGGCATGTTTCCAACTTTACCAGTAATGCAATGGGAAAAAATACATTTTTTTACTTCATTGTCATAAAGCATGTCTCCTTGAAAAATGTTTTTGTGTATGTTATGGAAATCAATCTTTAAGTAAAAAACATGGTATATGTTTTTTGACCTTTTGGTAGTAATCTTATCAATGTTGACACTTTGCTTCCAAATGGAATTGAGATTTTCATGATTTTTTTAGGAGAAAGAAAAAAAAAATTAAATCAAGTAATTTAGCATAATTATTCATTCATCTACCCAATATTTCATTAAAATTGAGAAAACACGTATAATTGAAGAAGGTTATCCCTCCTACCCCACATGCATTTAGACCCCTTGACAAGCTTCATCAAAATAGCCCTAGGCCCCACTTTTATCAATTTCTTCTTGATTAATATGTCTTTGAGGTTTGACCTTGGGATTTTTTTTGAACTTGTGAAGAATGGACTTACTTTGGCTTGCACATTGATATGGAGAATTAACCTATCTTTAAATATGCTTGCTTTAGAGGCTATCTAAAATCCCCATGGAACAATTTGTGGAAATTTCCTGGAATTCAAAATTTATTGCAAAACATAAATTTCACTTTCAACTTATAAAGTTTCTAAGATCTTAGCCCTGTGAATTTTCAGGCTTAGGGATACTAGAAAACAAGGTACAAAACAATAATGAACAGAGTACAATGTTTCACTTCAAAACAACCCAAACTTCTTTTCAATTCAAAGAGAAAATATATCAAACCAAAGGGACAAGTTCCATCCCTTTTAGGGTAGCTTATCAACCAATAACGAGATCTAAAATAGTCTTTTACAATGGTAACCAATAGTGAAATCAACCCCTTATATTCTTCACTTAAATTTCGAATCACTTAAAAATTGTCCTTTTACTTATGTCAAATCATCAAGACATATATGGCTATAAATAATAATGCATTAAAAAACATATATATCTAAAAATCAAATCTAGAAATTGCATAGGTTTTGGATAGTTGGAAACTTCATTAATATGGTCAAGATGAAGTACATGTACATCCCACTCTTAATTTTAGTACAAATCCTCTCGACTCTCTAAACCCTAACTAAGGAAAATCAACAAAACCCTAGCAACCAAGAAGGTCCAATATGCAAGAATCACTCCAAAGCATCTTCTAAGGAAATAAAACATCTTCTCCTCTTCTCCTTTACAATTTCACCCTAGGGTTTTATTAAAAAACCCTAATCTCCAATATCTAAGGGTTAAACCCTAACCATAGACCTCCAGTATGCTCCAAGATACTCCAAGAAGACCAAGAAGCCCCAATGATTCAAGAGAGAGAGAGAGAGAGATTTCAAGCACATCTGAAGACTCTAAAGAGAGAGAAAGGCTAGTGCACACTCTTCTCTTGGTCATATCTCATCACATGAGTAAATACAAGTGAGTGAATGAACCTATATGAATGGAAATATTCTTTGTTTCCTTTAGTTATATGAGATATAAGGGAAGTCGGTAATACAATGTGGGCCTTAGCCCCTATCGCCCCCCCACTCCTAGGGGTAACCAGGAGAGATTCTTTCTCCATTATCCCAATTTTAGACAGTCGTTCTAATTGTTAGTCCTTGAACTTGTTCATGACTTCCCATTTTCAAAAAAACTTGTTTTACCATGCTTTATTTTATAAAGTTTCCTATACTTATCTCTTTATTACTTTGTGGTGTGTTTTTGCTTTGTTTGAATTTTTTTTATGTGTTATTGGTAAGATAGAATTAAATTTTAGACAATATGAGGGTCTTCTATCAGATATGGAGGAAAAATTTGAATTTTATCCAAAGTTTAGAAAAGAGACAAAGTCGCTACAAGAATCTCGCCATTCTTGTAGTGCATGTTTTCATCATTGATTTAAACATGTTTTCCTAAAAATGGTGTTAAATGTCACAAGAGCATGCAAAGGATCATGCAGAGAATCGTGCAGAAGTGGTGACTATCGTCAAAATGATGATTCAATATAGGGATATCATTTAAAGAACACAAATTGGGAGCCTATCATCATTTTGCAGACGAAGGAACCTTTCCATATCAATTTCTTGTGCAAGAATTTCTAAATCTCAATCAAATTGTAACCATAGCATTTTGACAGAAATCGCAATCAGTGTGATGTCTCCCAAGAAAAGTGGTCAGGTTAGCCATTTGGAACCGATAGGGGGCGAATTGCTAGAAGCATATCCTGAGATTATGCAAAAATGCAGCATACATAGCACTCGATTGGGGTAGCATGTCATAAACCTGGCAGGGATCGAGACTGCAAGAGGCAAGAGTTGTCATAATGCTAGTGTGGAACATGCATGGAAATTTGGTTGAATAAAATGGTATAAAAGTCCCAAATTCATTAGAAAATGGAAAGTAGGCAACTACCAACATAAGTTAATATTCAAGTGAAGTGATTGGGATTGGAAAATGCATGTTGCATTTTGTTTTCTTTGAATATAATGATTTCTCACAGGTATTTCCCAAAGAAGCTCATCATTGTAGGTTTATGAAAACAATCAGCTTTATACCCTCTTTCAATTTCAAGATAGTGAATTTTAAACATATTTCATTACAATCCATTGATTGTGAAATCTTAGAGTCTTCAAACATGGGGAAAAATGGACATGTGAAATGCATATAGCCAAAGGGGCCAGAGCTTCTTTAGGCTCATACAAATTTTTTTGAATGGATCAAGAAAATAGTTTGCAGAAACACGGGAACCATCCAAGCATACCCATGTCATCAAAGAGGTCTACAGCAGAAAAAGAAAGAGGGATGAGGAAAAATAAATAGTTGCAGGCCATCCTAAAAAACCCCTTAAGGTTCAATGATATCATGTATAGCCAATTTTATACAGTCAAGAGATCAAACAACATTATGGGCCAAGCCCTAGAAAAACAGAGCATGTGCACAAGGTAGATTTGCAGGTTCATGGGCTCAAGACAAGCCCAAAAAACAAATTGAGGTTGGAATTTAAGGCAAAACAAGATCCATCTCTCACAGGTCATTGTTCTATATGATACCCCTCCACAACCTGCAAACAAGAAAATCACAAGGAAATCAGCACAGAAACTAAGCCATGTTTCAGCAAAAGAACAAACTAGGGTTTCATCTACTAAGCATAGAAAAGTACAGGCTCAGAAAGGGGTTACTAGAGCCACGATAGCCTAGGAGGATGTGAGAGACAAGCTTAACACTTTGGCAAAGGAGGAACAAAGTTTCATGTGATTTATGTTAGAGTTTGAAAGGCACTACTGAAACCTTCTTCCTATTTTAGACACTAACTTTGGGCACGTTCTCCAAGAAACTAGAAAACAATTGTAAGAAACTGGAAAAGGTTTTTGTTAGAAATGAGATGCTTTAAAAAAATCTCTCTCAGTTTTACAACATCTATCACATTTTGAGAGACTCGAATAGATCTTTGGGGCCTATTTTTCAGGATTTCTCCAAAATCAATTTCCTGTAAAAATGCCTAGATAGTTCATATTTCTGGATTTTCAGGGATATGCCACCTCAACAATTCAAATTGGGATTAGATATTTCTAAATATATATATACAGAGGTTTTTAGATCCACTATTTTTGGATCTTGATAATAATGTATCTTTCTATATAAACCATGAAGAANCTTGATAATAATGTATCTTTCTATATAAACCATGAAGAAAGAGGTGCAAAGGGAGGGGGTTTGAGTGGTGGAGAACAAAAATACTCCATCTATGATTGTAACGCTTGGGACCTATTACATTTTACACTTAATGGAAAAGGATATATGATGGTTAGACTATATCTTATTTTATTTTAGTCTTTCTTGTCTTACTTAAATGCATGTGTATCTTTGGAAAGCATTTGATATATCATGTTTATGTTTGAAATCCAGTAAAGATTTTGTTGATTGCTTACTCATTACAAGATTTGGTTTTAAGTACTTCATTCATGTTTCTGAATAATATTTAGGATCAAGAATTTCCTTTGTGAGTTAACAAATTGGTAACTTATAGTTTTTTTTTCCTTTGATGTTAAACTTCCTTATCTAGATGATCAGATTGAATACCATTGACTAAGTAAGTGTGATTGGAACTTGTTTTTGGTAAGTTTGACAATTTATGGTTTGGTCCTTTCAAAATAGCCAAGGTGTTGGATAACAATACTTTCCTCTTGCATAATTTGGATGATACTAAAATCATTGGTCGCCCAATAAATGGGCGATTTTTAAAACACTATTTCTGTTAGCAAGCATAATGTTTCCGTTTGTACATAGTTTTCAATTGATTTGGTGTGTCTAATTAAACTAAATAAAGACTCCAAGCCCAACGGAGACACTAGTCTATAGTTAGTTCTTCCTTTTGATATTTAAATATGCAAGATTGATCTGAAATAAAGCATGGATTAGACCAGTTGGAAACAGAAAAAGGGTGGATATTTAAAAATGATAAAGTGAGAAAGGAAGGCATTGTATGCACATCTCTTAATGTTTTATCATAAAATATTACCCCTGGAAGGAGCCAATGTTAGTCCTTGAACTTGTTCATGACTTCCCATTTTCAAAAAACCTTGTTTTACCATGATTTGTTTTCTGAGGTTTCCTATACTTATCTCTTTATTACTTTGTGGTGTGTTTTTGCTTTGTTTGAATTTTTTTTATGTGTTATTGGTAAGATAGAATTGAATTTTAGACAATTTGAGGGTCTTCTATTAGGTTTGGAGGCAAAATTTGAATTTTATCCAAAGTTTAGAAAAGAGACAAGGTCACTACAAGAATGTTTTCATTCTTGTAGCACCTATTTTCATCATTGATTTAAACATGTTTTGTCCCAAAAATCGTGTTAAATGTCACAAGAGAATGCAGAGGATGATGCAGAGAATCATGCAGCAGTGGTGACTATCGTTAAAATGATGATTCAATATAGGACTATCGTTTAAAGAACACAAATTGGGATCCTAACAACATTGTGTAGCCGAAGGAACCTTTCCATATCAGTTTCCTATGCAAGAATTTCTAAACCTCAATCAAATTGAAACCCTATCATTTTGATAGAAATCGCAGTCAATGTGATCTCTCCCAAGAAAAGTGCTCAAGTTATCTGTTTGGAACCGATTGGGAGAAAATCTTTAGAAGCATATCCTAAGATTATGAAAAAATTCATCATGCAGAGCACTCGATTTGGGTAGCATGTCATAAACCTGGCAGGAATCGAGACTGCAAGAGGTAGGAATTATTGTAATGGTAGTGTGGAACAAGCATGGAAATATGGTTGAATAAAATGGTGTAACAATCCCAAATTCATTATAAAATGGAAAGTAGGCGGCTAACAATAGAAGTGAATATTCAAGCAAAGTGATTGGGATTGGAGAAATGCATTTTGCATTTTGTGTGCCCTGAATATTATTATTTTTCACATGTCTTTCCCAAATAAGCTCATCATTGCAGGTTTATGAAAACAATCAGCTCTACACCCTCTTTCCATTTCAATATAGTGAATTTTAAACATCTTTAATTACATTCCATTGATTATGAAAGCTTAGAGTCTTCAGGCATGGGGAAAAATGGACATGTGAAGTGCATAGAGCTAGAGGGGCTAGAGCTTCTCGAGGCTCATACAAATTGTTTTGAATGGTTCAAGAAAATTGTTTGTAGAAACAGGGGAACCATCCAAGCATACCCCTGTCATCAAATAGGTCTACAACAAAAAAAGAAAGAGGACCGACGAAAAATAAATAGTTGCAAATCAGCCTAAACAACCCCCTGGGGTTCAAGGATATGATGTATATCCAAGTTTAGACAATCGGGAGATCAAACATAATTTTGAGCCAAGACCTAGCAAAAAAAAGTATGTGCACAAGGCATATTTGTATGTTCATAGGCTCAATACAAGCCCAACAAACAAATTGAGGTTGGAATTTAAGGAAAAACAAGATCCATCTCTCATAGAGAAGGTCATTGTTCTAGATGATACCCCTCCACAACCTGCAAACAAGAAAAGCACATGGAAATAAGCACAGAAAATAAGCCAGTTTTCAGAAAAATCACAAATTAGGGTTTAATATACTAAGCAGAGAAAAGTACAGGTTCAAAGGAGGGTTGCTAGAGCCATGACAGCCCAAAGGATGCAGGAAATAAGCTTAACATTTTGGCAAAGGCAGCACAAAGTTTCGTGTTTTTTCTATTAGAGTTTGAAAGGCGCTACTGAAACCTTCCTGTAGCTTGTTGTTTTTTCATGTTTTAGACACTAACTTTGGGAACGTTCTTCGAGAAACTGGAAACGAATTGTAAAAAAAATGGAAAAGGTTTTTGTCAGGAACAGGCTGATTTAGAAAAACCTCTCTCGGTTTTGCAAAAACTATCATGGTTTGAGAGATTCGAATAGATATTTGAGACCTATTTTTCAGTATTTCACCAAAATCAGTTTCCCATAAAACTTCCTACATAGCTCATGATTCTAACTTTCAGGGATATGTCAGCTCATCAATTCGAATTGGGATTATATCTTTCTAAAGATAGATATGAAGGTTTTCAAATCCACTATTTTTGGATCTTGATAATAATGTGTCTTTCTATATAAACCATGAAGAAAGAGGTGCAAAGGGAGGGGGTTCGAGTAGTGGAGAACAAAAATACTCTATTTGTAATTGTAACGCTTGGGACCTATTACATTTTACACTTAATGGAAAAGGATATATGATGGTTAGACTATCTCTTATTGTCTTTTATTCTTTCTTTTCTTACTCAAATGCATCTCTGTCTTTGGAAAGAATTTGATATATCATGTTTATGTTTGAAAGCATGTAAATATTTTGTTGATTGCTTGCTCATTACAAGATTTGTGTTTAAGTACTTCATTCTTGTTTTTTAATCATTTTTAGGATCATCATTTTCCTCTGCGAGTTAACAAATTGGGAACTTGCAGTTTTATTTCCTTTCATGTTAAATTTCCTTATCTAGCTCATCAGATTGAATATCATTGACTAAGTAAGTGTGATCGAAACTTGCTTTTGTAATTAGAAATTTAAATTGCCTATTTCATTTACTACTTGACCTATAAACCAATCCAATGATTGCTTGCTCATTACAAGATTTGTGTTTAAGTACTTCATTCTTGTTTCTGAATAATATTTAGGATCAAGAATTTCCTCTGTGAGTTAACAAATTGGGAACTTGCAATTTTCTTTCCATTCATGTTAAACCTTTATTATCTAGCTCATCATATTGAATACCATTGACTAAGTAAGTGTGATTGGAACTTGTTTTTGTAATCAGAAATTGAAATTGCCTATTTCATTTACTACTTGACCTACAAACCAAATCCAAAATCCAAAATAAACCTACAAACATAAAATCATTGCAATAAATGAGCTTCCCTAACTTTCCCTTAGCAGTCAAGGACAAATTTAGGGACTAACATCTTTTGGCGTTGTTGTCGAGGACGAAGGAACGAAGACATTTTCCCTGGGAGAACGACAACAATCAGATATGATCTTTGATGGTGAACAAAGTTCAGGCACATACAGACTGCGATCATTCACCTAGTGACTCCATGGTTAAAGAATCCAGTGGTGACTCCACAGATCCAAAATGTCATCAGATGATCAGATGAAAGTTATTTTGGTTGCAAAGTTTGCACCTCTTAATTTTGTTGATATTATTGGTTTTCCAAACGTTGTTCCTACTATAGATGAGTGGAGAGACTATCTTACTGGATTTAAAGAGAAAAAAGATGATCATCCTACACAACACCTCATCAAGTTTCATAAATGCATGGATCAGTTCCATATTCATCATGAAGATGTCCTCATGAAAATGTTCATGTACTCTTTAGAAGGTGATGCACGTCAGTGGTACTGGCCTCTTCCTTACTCTGGTATATCTTCGTCGAAGCGGTTTCATATAGCTTTTAATGACTATTGTAGAAGATTTTATCCTGCTAAATATCTCTTTGAAAGTTGTGGTGAAGAATTTAAATTGTATACTCAACAGAGTGAGTCTTATGAATGTTAAAGAATTTATTGATGAAGAAATGGAGGAAGATTTTATCTCACATGAATCTTCCTCTTATTATTCTATTCAAGAGGAAGAAGGTTGTGAGGAATTTGTTCTTGTACATTGTCATTCCAATTATAAAGAATCTTCTAATGATGAATATCAGAATGCTTGTGATAGCAACATTGTACACACATTTGTCATTAACCCAAAGGTGCCTAGCAATTTTGGCTATAATGTAATAGTTGTTCCAAATATGATTGAAGATCACACTGTTGATGATAGCATTAAAGAACATAAATCTTCATCTTTATCATTTGAACCCTATCAGAGTGCACTAGTTTATGATGAATATAATGATGATAGTAAAATTTCAACTCAACATATGATAGTGCTCCAGTTCTAGTAGAGTATTGAATCTATTATCCATGAAGAGATAGAACCAGTCTATAACAGTTTTTATTCAGAAGATGAACAGATTTTTATCACATCGTCTTTGGAACCTCTTAGTCATGCTCATGTGTATGACATCGGTAAATCGGATCTTTTGGAAGGCAATAACAAAGATAAGTATGTTAGTTTTGATCATATGCATGAGGAGACAGTCCAGCAAAAAAATTATTTCATTAAGCATGATATGTCTCATATTGGAATTGATGAAACTAATCTATTGCCCTCTGATTTGCATAATAATCTTGTTTCTTTAGAATCTGCTAAAGGAAATTATGCACAAGAAACATGTGAAAAAATTATAGAGTGTTTTGCTACTCTCGAAGGATATGAAACTTGTGATTTCGATAGGATATTTCAAGCAGGACAAGTGGAACACAATCTTGCTGATGAAACAAATTTCATCTGGTAGCTTTGTCTTTTGCATCAACGAGAGGAGTTTCTTCATAATCTTCAAGACCCAATGGTTGTCTACATGGAGTCATTTTTTTTAGAGGTTTGCAATGTTGAAACATTCAGAATGCAGTCAAATTGTAGTAGTAAGTGTAAGCTGCATTTTAAGTTTCTGCTGCAAAAATTCCATTGTTTATGCCATATTTCATTCACCTGCAAATAAGAAGATCAATTTGTAAGTAAAATGCTTACTTAGATGATTTGGAAATTTTCATTTACCTAATCAAGATAATTCAACTGGTTAGCGTAGGTTCATTATATATAAATAAGCTCGTTAATCGAGCATTTGTGGTTTTCATTTTGGTTTGGTGTTCGGTAGAATAAGATGACTAAGACTCCATAGCCCAATAAAGGTACTAGTGTAGTAGTTTTTATAGTATATGGTTAATTTTGAGTTTCCCGATAGTTTGGTTTATTGAATGAGCAAGACAGGTTGCAAGATTCAAAATTCCAAATGGATTGAGGTTGTCCCTACAAGAAATGCAACAGACAAAGTCATCATGAGATTTCTAGAAGGAAATATTTTCTCAAGGTTTGGATGTCCCAGGAAGCTAGTTACAGATAATGCTCAGGCATTCAAGTTTGCTTCCATGGTTGAATTTTGCAGGAAATACAACATTAAGTTGTCACACTCCACCCCATATTACCCTCAGGGTAATGGATTAGCAAAGTCCTCGAACAAAAGTCTTGTCAGAATCATGAAGAAATTGTTAAAAGAGAATAAATGGTCATGGGACTCCAAACTGAAGTTTGTTTTATGGGATGATACTATTAGCACTAACAAATCAAATGGAGCCTCTCCTTTTCAGTTGTTCTATGGTACAGATGTTAGCCTTCTAACTCAACTTGGTTTTCCAGTGTTAAAATTTCTGCAAGAAGAGTTGGAAGAACCAAATGACATTCAAAGAAGAATTTACCAGATCATTGAAGTTCAGTAGAAAAGAGAAAAGTTGAATGAGGAATCTAAAGCCTATCAGAGCAAGGTCAAGGTAGCATTTGATAAAAATACCAAAAGGGACAGTTTTAACGCAGGAGATCTTGTGATGAGGTGGGATGTTAGAAGAGAGGACAAATCCAAGCATGGTAAGTTTGACAATTTATGGTTTGTCATTCACCTAGTGACTCCATGGTTAAAGAATCCAGTGGTGACTCCACAGATCCAGAATGTCATCAAATGATCAAATGAAAGTTATTTTGGCTTTGAGGTTCATTCCTTTTAATTTTGTTGATATTCCTGGTTTTCCAAATGTTGTTCCTACTATAGATGAGTGGGGAAACTATCTACCTGGATTTAAAGAGAATAAATATGATCATCATTCACAACACCTCATCAAGTTTCATGAATGCATGGATCAACTGCATATTGATCATGAATATTTCCTCATGAAAATGTCCATGTACTCGTTAGAAGATGATGCATGTCAGTGGTACCGGTATCTTCCTCACTCTGGTATATCTTCCTTGAAGAAGTTTCATGTATCTTTTAATGACCATTGTAGAGGTTTTATCCTGTTGAATCTCTCTTTGAAAGTTGTTGTGAAGAATTTAAATTGTATACTCAGCAGAGTGAGTCTTATGGTAGTATGAATGTCAAAAAAATTATTGATGAAGAAATGGAGGAAGATTTTATCTCACGTGAATCTTCCCCTAACTCTTATGTTCAAGAGGAAGAAGGTTGTGAGGAATTTGTTTTGTTACATTGTCATTCCAATTATAAAGAATCTGTTAATGATGAAGATCAGAATTCTTGTGATAGCAACATTGTAGACACATTTGTCATTAACCCAAATGTGCCTAGCAGTTTTGGCTATGATGCAATAGTTGTTCCAAATATGATTGAGGATCACATTGTTGATGTAGCATTAAAGAACATAAATCTTCATATTTATCATTTGAAACCTATCAACGTGCTCAAATTTATGTTGAATATAATGATGGTAGTGAAATTTTAGGTCAACATATGATAGTGCTCCAATTCCAGCGGAGTATTGAATCTATTCACCATGAAGAGATAGAACCAGTCTATAACGGTTTTGATTCAAAAGATGAGCATATTTTTATCACATCATCTTTGGAACCTCTTAGTCATGCTCATGTGTATGACATTGGTAAATCAAATATTTTGGAAGGAAATAACAAAGATAAATATGTTAGTTTCAATCAGATTCATGAGGAGACGGTCCAACAAAAACAATATTTCATTCAGCATGATATGTCTCCTATTCAAATTGATGAAACCAATCGGTTTCCCTCTTATTTGCATAATAATATTCTTTCTTTGGAATCTACTAAAGGAAATTTTGCACAAGAAACATGTGAACAATTTCTAGAGTGTTTTTCTACTCTCGAAAGATATGAAACTTGTGATGTCAATAGAATATTTCAAGAAGGACAAGTGGAACACAGTCGTGTTGATGAAACAAATTTCACATAGTAGCTTTGTCTTCTGCATCAACGAGAGGAGTTTTGTCATAATCTTCAAGACCCAATGGTTGTCTACATGTAGTCAGTTTTTTCAGAGATTCGCAATGTTACAACATTCAGAATGCAGTCAAATTGCAGTAGTAAGTGTAAGGTGCATTTTAAGTTTTTGCTACAAAAATTCCATTGTTTCTGCCATATTTCATTCACTTGCAAAGAAAAATATCATTTTGCAAGTAAAATGCTTACTTGGCTACTTTGGAAATTTTCATTTCCCTAATCAAGATGATTCAGTTGGTTAGAATAGGTTCATTGTATATAACTAAGCTCGTTATTCGAGCATTTTTTGTTTTTAGTTTGGTTTGGTGTACGGTAGAATAAGGTGACTAAGACTCCATATCCAAATGAAGGCATCAGTATAGTAGTTTTTGCAGTATATGGTTAATTTTCAGTTGCTCGACAGTTTGGTTTATTGGATGAGCAAGACGGGTTGCAAGATTCAAAATTCCAAATGGATTGAGGTTGTACCTACAAGAAATGCAACAGACAAAGTCATCATGAGTTTCTAGAAGGAAATATTTTCTCGAGGTTTCGCTATCCCACAAAGCTAGTTACAGATAATGCTCAGTCATTCAAGTTTGCTTCCATGGTTGATTTTTGCAGAAAATAAAACATTAAGTTATCACACTCCACCCCATATTACCCTCAGGGTAATGGATTAGCAGAGTAATGGATTAGGTTAATGGAAGTTTTAATGGTACACCCACAGCGAATACTGAGGTTTCACAAAGAAAGTACGAGCAGACTAAGAGTTGTCAATTCGGTCTTTATGGAGCTCTTAAGTGTCATTTTGGATGCTTTTATGGAGGTAAGGCATGGAAATTTCCATTTCCCTCTGGTTTGGTTGGTATCTTTCCTCTTCCCTCCTAGTTTTTTCGTTTTCTTATGTTCTCCTCCCCTTTTGGTTGTTATTTTCTCCCTTGCCTTTCCAATGTCGCATGAAAGAGGAAAACTGAAACGTGGGTCGACCTATTACAGTTTTGTGGCTCGAGATCACTGACGTGGTCCCTCCTCAGCTCCAATTCTACCTCCCATC
>CBVK0100323529.1:0-13942 GCA_900067695.1 Picea abies
TGCGCGCAACGCCATATATTGCAGAAATCTAAATAAAAGAGCCTAAGAAGACAGATCTTTGTGGACATAGCCTAGAAGGGGGTGAACCACGGTAAAAATGGTGTTGCATGTGATGTGATTGTATGTTTACCTTCTATCAGTAGTTAGATTATGAATGGATGAATGGATATTTCTATTAGATCTATTAGAATTCATGCATAAGCTTAACCGATAAATGAATCTTAGTAATAATAGAGAGAATAATCAGATCAAGTCCTAAAGAAGAGAAAGTATAATCCCACATCCCCACTCTTTCCTAGACGACAAGAAATTGAGCATTGCAGTCACCCATAGAACTATCTCGGGTGAGACTGCAAGAAATTGAGCATTGCAGTCACCCATAGAACTATCTCGGGTGAGACTGCGTAGTACATTCTGTGTGCTGTGTTTCCTTCTGGTTTACCAGGAGGGCCGATAGTTTTAGAGGGTTTTGTTGGAAACCTGTTTAGATATGAACCCGGGTCAACCCAAGAAGTATATATAAAGATTAATAACTAACAAAGGGTTCCGTATAACCAACATAATTTAATTATTATTTGTTAATAATTTTAATAACACTAATCGGGTGGAGGGAGCCACCATATTCTTACTTCTGCGATAGAATAGGTCGGTGTCGCGCAATGCGGTATACCTCAATGGGGAACACTTCGAACCCCAAGAGAAGAAGTGGCAATGTGAGTACCTTTGCACGATACTTCAACGATATCCAGGAAAGCATAGAAAACACATGGAGGATTACTCCGTAGGTTTTCGTGCAATACCAAGGTATTGCAAATTTTAGAGCCACACGCCACACCATGTGGATACAAGCGCGCAAGGATCCAACCAAGGAATGGCTACAACTTTTATACTGCATCAGTGGAGAAGACATAGAAATGAAAATGTGTGACTAGAAGATTCCAATCATTACTAAGGAAGTACCCACGGGAAAGGAGGTAGAAGCAGGGGGATCTAAGACACCTGCAGGAGACAGTGTTGCGCCTAAAAAGTCGAAGCCCATCCAGAAGCCAGTGCAACAGAAGAAGGGTAGTGCTCCAAAGAAGGATGCACAGGCAGGTAAAACAGACACTACCCCAACACAAATAGAACAAAGAGTGGGGGACACAACAATGCAAGAAACCCCCTCGGTATCCACCCCATAGGAAATAGAACCACCCAAGCGGCTAATTATACACAAACGAGGGTCACGCAAGAAGGCCAAGGCACACAAGAAGCCACCAAAGTAAATGATCACTAAGGATGACGTTGACCTCATGGAATAAAAAGTACAGGACCGCGCAACTGAGGAGTTTGAGGAATCCCAACACTAAAGAGGCTGAATCCAATATGAACTAGTAGACATAAGACAGGTCCCGGAGAAGATAAGAGGAGCGAAAAGGCCTGAAAGGGGGACATAGGCCTTCCCCACAACAACAAAAGTAGAGGCAAGGACCACGCCGAGCGAACAAGACACCATTCAAACCATAGCACAGGCGAGCCCAAACTTCCAAGTCATACCCAACATGCTACAGATGGATGAAACCGTAGCCCAGATACCACTGAAGGATCTGACGCAGGTAGAGTTGGTAATGTCAAGAATACCAACCAAGGCACTGTACAAGCTTCAAGTCAATGTCATGCAAGAAATGCAGTCACGCACAAGGATCGACAAGTCAATGTCATGCAAGAAATGCAGTCACGCACAAGGATCGACGCGACATAATTGCAACATACGAAGAATGGAAATGAAGCTTTATAACTGGTAGTTGAGGAGGTCAAGCTTGAAACCAAGGAGGAAAAAGAATGCGCCAATATAATGGAATAGGGTCTGACAATGGTGTATAATTGCATCCCCGACAACGCGCAAGCAAAGAACATAAGAACATTTGAGAAGCTAAACCTCATTGTGCAGACAATCAATTAGTACAGGCAGGAGATCATGGAACTCAAGGATAATCTCAATCCCATGACTCTGCCTGAAGTACGAGAGTAGATGAAAGAAGAATCTACACTCCACATAACATAATTGGAGAAACACGCAAGTGCGACATGGAGGAAGAAAGACTCAGCGTAGCCATACAGGAGCTCAGACAAAGGCAAAATAAAATGAGCATTACAAAGCACTTGAAAGGAAATTAGGACTTAAAGAAGCTATAGGTGGAGTTAAAATCTGCGTAGATGCAGAAACAAGAGAGATAAGAAGAAGTGGAACCACACCAGGAACAAGCAACGTAGATGATCGCACAACTAGAGGAGGAGAAGAAGAGAATGGCACAGACACATGCATAGAGCACAACACTGATCCATGAGGAGATCACAACGTAGTCAATAGAGGCACTGACAGGTAAAGTTGCGTAGGTAAGAGAAAGATGAAAGGAACTCACATAAAATTTCCATAGCCTAGCAGAGGTTTTTCAGGGAGCGTGCACTAACTAAGTGGCTCAGAACGAGCCACATGTCAGTGCTGGGGGCATGTTGGGCGTAGGCCTATTTTGAGGAAGTACCTATTTTTGGAAGGTAAAACCCAATTTTGGCAGGTCAAGACGAGAGGAAGGGAACTAGCAGAGAAGTTCCAAAGTTTGGAAACAACAATAGAAGGAGCACGTACTCACTAAGTGGCTCGGGACGAGCCACATGTCAATGTTGGGGGCTTGTTGGGCGCAGGCCTATTTTGAGGAAGTACCTATTTTTGGAAGGTAAAACCCAATTTTGGAGAAGAACAACTGGCAGGAAAAGTAGCATGTGCAAGGGAAAGCCCCATGCAAAGGAGGAAAGCATGCAAAGCATGCAGGTAGGAAAATCTAACTTTGTTGGGGTTAGGGTTTTGGTAAGAGATTGTAACAACTTGTAAAGTAGTATAAATAAGAACCTAGGAGGTCTAGGTTGGGGGTCGAAGGTTGTTCCAAGTGGTCGTTCAGATTTTGTAAGAAGTTGATGTAATACCTTTTTGTAAGATGTTGAGCTGTAGAAGAGTAAGGTAGCTAGATATTGAGAGTTAGATCACAAGCTGAGAATCCTGGTGTGATCTAGTCTTCCTCATAGAGGTGGTGGAACCTCTGTCTTGATTGCATGATCATAATTGTATTGCGCACAACTCCATATATTGAAGAAATATCAATAAAAGAGCCTAAGAAGCCATATCTTTGTTGACGTAGCCCAGGAGGGGGTGAACCACGGTAAAACCGATGTTTTGTGTGATGTGATTGTATGATTACCTTTTATCAATAGTTAGATTATGAATGGATGAATGAATATTTCTGTTAGATCTATTAGAATGCATGCATATGATTAACAAATGAATGAATCTTAGGAATAATAGAGAGAATAATCAGACGAAGGATTGAAGAAGATGAAGTATAATCCTAGATCCCCACTCTTTCCTGGAATGCAAGCACTTGAGCATTGCATTCACCCATAGAACTATCTCAGGTGAGACTGCGTAGTACATTATGTGTGCTGTGTTGCCATTTGGTTTACTAGGAAGGCCGATAGTTTTAGAGGGTTTTGTTGGAAACCTATTCAGATATGAACATGGGTCAGCCCAAGAAGTAGATAGAAAGAGTAATAACCAACACTAGCAAATAATTTAGTTGAGGAACCTCAAACTAAATTCTCTATAGTGTCTTGTCAAGCCCTTGGCTTGAGTATTGCCATAAAAAAAGTTTAAAAATGTTTGAGTATGTCTTGGACTTTGGCATTTTTGTAACTTGACATAAACAAAAGAAAGAAGTATGCAACATATCCTATTCTGTGGTCCTTACATATTATCAAAAATGAAAAAGGAACAACTTTGAAAAGAGATTGGTCCCTAGCCTCTAAAACTTTTGAAATGAAATTGCAAAGATGGAATCTCAAATATAGAGTTGAACCTAACCTTCTACATACTATTCCTCCTCTTCATCCAGGGAGATGGGGTGTTGGGATTCCTCACCAACGTGGTGGTATTGTCCTTCTCTCTTCTTCTTCTTTTGGAGCTCGGTTTGAACCTTGGAGGGCTTTCAATAAGGAATAATATTTATCATTGAGTTATAAGAACACTTCCTTAATTTCTTTCACTGGGGGGTTGCTTCTCTTTGAGAATGAATCTAGGTGGAAAGAAATTAGTGCTTTGGTGTGCCAATAGAGATCTAGGGTCAAGGAGTACCTAGTGGTCCTACTTGAGAATCCTGTGTCCAATATGATATGTGCCAAGTCCTTATCTATTTTCTTCTTATTGGTGGTAGCTCTGTCACTCCAAACCTTCCCCTCCAGATTATTTAGTCTATGAATGGTGGTGGACTTATGCCTACCCTCAAAACCTTATGCGATACTCAAAGCATCGATATATTCACCCTTGGTTCTAGTATGTTTGGCTTTGAATTCTTGGCATGCATTGTGAGAAGGAGGTCCTCCCCTGGTTTTGTGCCTAGGAAGTGTTAGATCAACCTCAGGTCAACCTCCTTCTCTTTATGTTGTGATTAATGCTCCTTCTTAACTATTTCCTTTGTCTCC
Source organism: Picea abies (assembly GCA_900067695.1). Classification (NCBI taxonomy): domain Eukaryota; kingdom Viridiplantae; phylum Streptophyta; class Pinopsida; order Pinales; family Pinaceae; genus Picea; species Picea abies. The sequence continues at coordinate 4,510 of CBVK0100323529.1, forward strand.
TTCTTGAGGTGTTTAATCTCATAAACTATAATAGTACCCAATAGTCTATTTACGCTCGTACACTAACTCTCTCAACCTTTGTCTAGTTCTCCTCTACCTTTTTCCAACTAGCTAGGTTATAGTACCCACTACACAAATGAAGGGAAATGGGGGAAACCATTTTATATTGGGTGTGGCTAATCATTAGGAGGATGTTGGTCCAAGGCCGGATGGTTATAACCCCTACATCCATGAGCTCGAGTCATGGATTTGAAATATATGATTTTGCAACATACCAATGTCATCATGGCCATGGGAGTTCTTGTGTGAGCACTATGTCCTATTTCGAGCTTCCCCTTCCCTTCTCTAATTGTTTCAGTTTCCTTCACATCTAAAACCTTTGCGGACCAGGCTATGGAAATGAATGTCGTATCTAGGGGATGCATGTTGACCAACTTCCTCCCTTACCAAAGGATGAGTGTTGTCCTCCTCCACAATAACTATTTGCATGTGCTGTGTGCAACCTCTACTGCAGGGTAGTGGTCATGGTTGCCAACTAGTGGTATGGCAAGCTCAACACATAGCGTCCCCGACATCCCATGCGAGTGGGGATAAAGGCCAATCTTGCTTAATCCCTATATTACAATTTTTTTTTATTACTAGCCTTCATTAGTCTTGCATGTAGCAATTACTTTCTTGTCCAAGCCTATCACAACACACACACACACAGATATAAGCTTGAGGCTTTGTCAACATAGGGTGTATATGTATATGTATATATATATATATATATATATATATAACATAGGGTGTATATGTATATGTATATATATATATATATATATATATATAAGCTTGAGGCTTTGTCAACATAGGGCTCAATGTCATTATCAATTGACAACCTCATGGCAATATTTATCAACTAAAAATGAATCTTTAAAATTTTTTAAATTTAAATAAAAAATACTATTTATTTATTTTTCCAAGTTACAAGGCCAAGGGAAAACCCTAGGTACTTCCCCTCGTTTCAAGAATGTATCCATAGTAAACCCTGAAAACCCTAGTTACTTCCCCTCATTTCAAAAATGTATCCATAATAAACCCTAAATTCTTGAAAGCACAAAGCTCAATCAACAATCAACCTTTAGAACAATACACTAGGTTATAAAAAATTAAATTAAATTTATAAAAATATTTTAATTTACAAATATAATCTTCATTTAAAAAAAATGTTATATGATTCCATTCCTTTATTCCCTAGGGTAATCAGGACCGATTTCTCCAGCCTACATCAATAGAACACGGGAAGTAGATTTTTTTTTCTCATAAATTAATATTATTAATTTAATGATTATGAATTAATATTGTGAAGTAAGTATACGTTGGAATATTTAATATATATTTGAAAATGTCCTTTGTAAATTTGAAAATACAATTGAACCTAAAGTAGGAAAAGGTCATAATCGCCTTAGAAGATATAAGAGGAGTCCTTGGAAGAGTTATATCATTATATTGCAGCATGGATTATATTGTAGCTGTCAGGCGGAATGGAATCCCAGGCGAAGACTAATTTAAGTTCCGAATAACGCATCTCCTCTGTCAATTCATCTATTTACAGTTTTTCACCATTCACTGTAAGAAGCACTTCGCTGCAGTGACTTTTCACAGGGAAGGGAAGGCATTATGAACAACTATCAGCAGCAGCAGCAGCATGACCAGCAACAACCACCATCTTTCCAGGGGGATGTGATGGCCAATTATTCATGTTCAGGCGGGGGTACCCCCATCACAACTGAGCTCATTCAGAAGGTAAAAAGTTCTATTCAAAATCTTTAAAAAACAGTCACCCTGATCAACAATCACAATAGCACCAGATCTTGCTTGCAGATTTTACATCATTAGAACATGCAGGTTTACATGCATGCAAATGCTTGATATAACTTATTGTAAATTTTATGAGATTTCAATGTTCTTAAATAGATCAAATGCCTTCCTTCCTGACCCAGGTGACTGATTGTGTTTTCTCAGTATCTGGATGAGAACAAGCAGCTGATATTGGCGATTTTGGAGAATCAGAGAATGGGGAAACTCAATGAGTGTGCCACGTAGGTGCTTTGATATATCATATGCAGTTCAAACGCTTCTTTTTGTTTCATCAAGTTTTAGCTTAGGATACTGACATACATTTTTACAGTTATCAAGTAAAACTGCGCAACAATCTTATGTTTTTGGCAGCCATTGCAGATGCACAACATCAAGCACCTTCTCCCATTATGCAGGTATGTTTAAATTTAATAGGATTTTCTTATTACACAACTACCATCTAGATTAACTTGACCTAAGAGTTCCTGGCTTGTTTATCAACCCTTGCCAGTTATGACTCAGAATTACTTCTTATGAGAAATCCAATGGGCTATGAACCAAAAAAAATCTAGATGCTCACATAGATTTTCTTTTTGAGCACTTTATCTGATTGTTGTGAAAGGAAACTTGCCATGTAAAACGAATACTGCAGCCCAGAGGTCTGTGGCAGACGCACTAAGAAATGGTAACAAATCCCTGTACTCTGCTAGGAGTTTAAAATAGCCATGTTAATAAATATGGTTCAGAGAAAGTGAGTGCATGCAATGTTCATTAATGGATATTTCAGGTAAGAACTGCAAGCCCAATGCAGCTACAACATCATGACCATGGCCAGCAAGTACAGTATACCTTGCAGCAGCAGCAGCAGCAACAACAGATACAGATGATGCATCCATCTATTTTAGGGCAGAGAAACATGGCAAGTCTGCCAGCTTACATGCAGCCTGCAAGTAGAACTCAAACTCATTTGCATCACAGTAGTACTCCTCACCACCATCAGCAGTTTTTGCATGCAGCTTCTCCTAATTCTGGTTATATATCAACTGGCATATGCAACACTTCGCAGTTCAACATGCAGGCTACCGAGACCGGGATTGTTAATGCAGATAGTATAAACGTCTCATCTGAAAATTACCATGATTTGATCTCTCATGGCGGTCTCACATACGGCAGCAATGTGCACTCCAACACGGGTTTGAATGTTAACAGGCCTCATCGTGATATTCATGCAGCCGGTGCCAATACAACAATAGATCTGGGAGATTCTGGATCAGCTGGCCACGCTGACCAGGATTCTGAATCTGCATCTTACCTAAATGTTCCTGATGATCCTGCCAATTGAATGTGGAGTTTCTAAAGAATTTTATACAGGGCAGTCTCTCTGGTCATCAATAATCATATTTATCTACTATACTTGCTTTGTTGTGTGTTCATATAATTGTATTCCAGATTTGAAAAATGCCTTGGAAAATACATTAGATTTTGCCAGTATGGTGTTATGCTGCCATTTCAGAGTCAGAGGTCCATTTTTGAATTGTATAGTGTTATGCTGCCATTTCAGAGTCAGAGGTCCATTTTTGAATTGTACATTTCTTCTCATGTAACCTTTGTGTGCCTGAACAGGCCATGCCCTAAGATCATGGAGAGTCTGTGGCCAAAATACTCGGTTTTTTTAAGGTTCAATCACGCTGGCTTAACGAGTTTGATATTGCCTCCTTTTTCAGGGGGTTTGATCTCAAACATAAATAATAATGTTGGGATGTCTTTTTTCATAGAATAATTGTCTTACCAAAAATAATATTTAAGTTATATTCAGCTAAAAAAAATAAAATAATTGGATTTAAAATAGTTGATGATAAATTGGTATATCATAGTTTAAAAAGAAAATAGATTACTTGTAATTCTTTAAAATTTTGTTCCTGTGTTTCAAAAGCATTAAGAGAAGCTTTCCAAGATGATTATAGTTTTGTTGAGTTAAAATGTTAAGAAGATTAGTAATATGAAAAATATTTTGATCTTCTAAATTAGGGTTGATTACCTCCTTCTAATACTTTAACTTTCATTTTTGTTTCATCAAGTTTAACTTAAGATATTGATATATTTTGATACTGAGATATATTTTTACTTACATAATCTTTATTCAGTTATTAATGTTCATGGATATGAGTTATAGATTAATGACTTTACTTACATAACCCCAAAAATGTTATTTCATATGTTGGATGACAAAAGTCCCTAGATTAAATAAAAATAGTTAAGAAACTCTAAGTAGATAGTTCATAAGGTACAATACTAGCAAATATTTTTCAAATGGCATAGCAAGCTAAGTGACTTTCATTATGGGAAAAAACTCCATGTTTAAATGCATTTGAGTTAGAAGAAACTTGGGATGAGTGACATTCTCTAAAAGTCTCTATACATAATGATTAAAGCTATGTGATTCATTTCACCACTTTTAATCTCACTTCTTCATAGTGTGAACATCATTTAATACAATAAGTGCTAAATAAACTATTTAAAAAACCCTTAATATTTATAACAAAATATAATCACAATAATTACAAAATTGTGAAATATTTAAAGTAATTAAAAAATTATTAATAATAAATTATCCAAATTCTAGATATATTATAACATTCAACCAATTATATAAAAAATTACAACTTATATTAAATATACTAAAAATGAGATGAGTGATTTTATATCAATCGAGATTGACTTAAATGTAACAAAATTATTATTGTTATTAATCATATAACAATCTCAAATGTAACAAAATTATTATTGTTATTAATCATATAAAAATTTATGAAATGTTTTGTTTATTTTATTTTTATTTTTAATTATAGGTGATGGATTTGTATTATAAAAAGATTAAAAAAAGAGAGGTTGTCTAGCATTGCATCTAAAGCTTGGTAGCACTTATAATACATCAAGTTTAGATCACAATGATAAGTAAAATATCTGTAGAAGATACTTAATATCTTAACTGTTTTGTAATACATAATTCGAAATTAAAACTGATAAGGAATAGGAACATTATCTTGAAGGATTTATTTCTTCATCAAGATTTTTGTTTATTGAATATTGCTTGGCATAGACGTTCACAAGAGCTTGTTGAGCTTGCTTTGAGGCTAGAATTGAGACTGCGACACTAGGTCTGTCCTATTGCTACTTGGCCATATTAGCTATGGTTCGTTTAAGAACAGTGAATTCAACTTCCAAGGTCGATATTCATTTAGTTTGAGTTAACAAGATGCTCATAATTATCTCCTCATGAGAGTTGTAGGATGTTCCTTGGGTCCCCAAATTTCCTCTCAATTCATCCAATAAAATGCCTTCCCTTTCATGGGACTTAGAATGAATTTTGAGGGCCCTTCTGATTTCTTTGAGTTCAATGTAATCCATAGCCTTGTGGAACTTGAACCAAGAATAGGGGATAAAAAAAGAGAGCCTGCCAAAAGAGGTAAGACCCGTAATACATACATGCCTGCCTCCCACCCTTATCACATAGAACCCACACACATCCAAAAACAAGCAGACATAGCCTCTCACCAAGGTAAGGACCAAAATAAAGCTGAGGTACAAAGTTGAGTATCTATAGATATGGAGACAAGTGGTAATGAAACCAAACTTGGAAATATGTGAATATTGAGAGGAGAAAAAATAGGAAATCTAGTTAGGAAACCAAGCAAAGAGAGCCCACAAACACTCAAAACACCCGAATTGAGTGAAGGCAACCAAATATGCCACCCCTTACAAAGATCCCATGTTGAGGAAGAAGACAAGAACATATAGGGCCAATAAATTGGGTGAATTCCAAAATATAGAGAACCAAATCCAAGAAAAATCTAGTGGGGCCTAAGACCACCGAGCTCCCTGCGAAAATAACACAAAATTGGTACCATAAAATCCCACATTGTTCCATTGCCATACTCTGCAATGATTTTTTTAAGTGCTTCTTGGAAAAGGAGGGAATGTGGGAGATAATGAGGGGTCTCGTTGCTCCCTCCTTCGCTTTAAGTGAATCCACCAACACTAATATATGGACATGCCTTTTTATTTGTGTGCCACATGTCATGATGTAGTATTAGGGAATTTACTCTAATGTGACCTCATTGTTAATGAATAAGGCCCCAATTTTTTGTGTAGTTGCTAGAGACGCTAGTCGGTTAGCTTCAATATTGTCACTTCTCAAAACGTGAAAAAAATGAGGTGATCTAGAAGAAAGAAGTGAGGTGCCTAATTCGACTCAGTGTCGAGGCGAGTTTGACATCCAAATAATTGGTTCTAATTCGACTCAGTGTCGAGGCGAGTTTGACATCCAAATAATTGGTTCCCTTGATCAAATGTTTGATGATTATTGGTGAGTCCTTGGTTACCATTGAATTTTGAATGTTATGCGATATGGTGATTTTCAATCCCTACAGACTTTTGCTAATTTATTAGAAAAGATGCCTAAACTCCATGAGTATAAAGCTACAAATTTTCTTTTGAGGTTATAAATAACCCCTTGACACTTGCCATCCCAATACAAATCTATGCAATGTTAGGAACATAAGATGATCTTCCTTTTTAAATACTCAAGACTCAAAACATTGAAAGAAGAAAATCAAATAACACCATTTTTTCAAGTATGAGATGGATTGTTCTTATATTTTATTTTCTATTTTTTATATTTATAAAATATATGATTGTTAAAACATCAAAATATAGTGTTATACAATTTTTTTTAAATTTATATGTTTCTATAATTTTATTGTTTTATTTTGATTATCAACCATTAATAATATTCTCTATATATTTTCATAGTTTTATCATTTTGTTGTTATTATTAAGCATTTACAATATTTTGTCAAGACACTCAAGTACAAGTTTATAGTAAAGTATTTGATTTCAAAGCTTATGATTTTTATGAAATTTATTTTTTTATATGAATAAATTAAATCATGGGTATAATTTGCAGATGTCATAGAGTTTGAGGCTAAGAGGTTCTCAAAAGGGAAAGTTAAAAACATGGAAAACTATCACGTAAAATTTTTAAAAGTTGGAGGGCCTATCCTCAACCCTTACATCCACAAGCTCTTTAATTTAGCAGTCAAGCAGGGCTTCCCTAAACCCTGGACGACATAGAGTTCGGGGTTAAGCGGCTCACAAATGGGAAAGCTAAGGACATTGAAGGATACCAAGCTGAAATTTTTAAAATCGGAGGGCCAATCCTTATCCCTCACATGCACAAGCTCTTTAATTTAGCAGTCAAGCAGGGCTTCCCTAAACCCTGGACTCAAAGCCTCATTGTGCCTATTTTAAAAGTGGGGATAAAAACAATCCCTCTAATTATGGGAACAATATGATTAGCTCCCTTTTAGCCAATTTATATGGAATTATTTTGGAAAAGAAGACCAATGTATGGCTAGAAATCCACATAAAAAGAGATAGAGCCCATGATAGATTTAGGAGATACCATTCAACGATGGACCACCTTGTTATGCTTAGGATCATTGCTGAGGAATGTCACAATAATAGAACCAATCTCCCGTGTTATTTTGTTGACTTTAGAAAATATTTTGACATATTTCCCACGACTAGCGTTTGGAATAGGCTAGAGGAGCTAAAAGTTCCTTTCAAGCTGAGAGCTGGTACAATAAGGCTGTATGAGAAATTTATTGCCAGGTTTAGGAACACCAAGACTTAGTTGGAAAAAAAATAGTTGTAATATTGGAGTTAAGCAAGGATGTCCCCTGTGCCCTACCCTTTTTGGCAAATACATTAACAAATTAGAGGGTTGTTTGGAAGAAGCTAGTTGTGTCAACTTGACTCTAACTGTTATAGCCACCATCCTCCTTTACACTGACGATATCATTATTATGGTGAGGAGTTCCTATGATCTCGACAAGCAACTAAACATTCTCAAGGATTTATGCTCTAGTACATGCATGACTGTTAACATTGACAAAATGAAGGTTATGATAATTAAATCCAAAAATATCACTGACACTATTTTTTTGTATGACAACAACGTCTTGGAGGAAGTGAATTCATACAAAAATCTTGGAATCGATCTTCATCATAAGCTCAATTGGAAATATAGCATTGAGACAATGAAAAATAGAGGGTGGATTTTTTTTTTCTAGGTTACAAATCTGACGGAAAACCCCCAAGTACTTCCCCTCATTTCAAAGATGGTACCCAAGGTAAACCCTAAAATATTTAGGGCACAAGGCCAATAAACAACAAGGCTCAAAGACATTACAATAATATACTCATTAAGAGCTCAACATGTCACTTGCGGGAATTGAACCTGGGCGTGGAGGATAAAAATCATTCCTCCCAACCACCTGAGCTAAACCCAATTGACATGAGGGTGAAAAGATTATTATGGGCTTGAAAACAATTGTAAATCAATGGATCTTTCTCTATGGGATAAGAAGAAACTCCTCTTTGAGAATCTCGTCACTCATGTTATCTTATATAATTGTGAAGTTTGGGGTTGCAACATCTCCAAAGAATCATGGAGAAAGATAAAGGAAATAAAAAATGTTTTATAAATTATAATCTCAAAATCAAAGGCAATACACCCTATTATATCCTCCTCATAGAAGCAAACCTTTCCCCCATTGAGAGCATGACTATGACTTGGTACCTAATGTGCAAGACCAAGGTAAGAAAATTGGAAGACAAGCGACTTCTTAAGATTGATTTAAACTCCAGTCAAAACCACTTGTGGCTCAAGTGAGGTTGGCATAAGGATTCCAAGTCTTGGTTAAATCACTGGGGTATAAAGGAATAGGCCACTTTGCAGAATAATGATAATATTAAACATATTATTGCATCTAATTTTAAGGAGAAATTATGGTGCAATGAAGAATTAGACGATAAGAGAAAATTAAGATATATATATATATATATATATATATATATAGAAACTGGGAGATTTTATTATAAAAAAAGGTCCGGTCGAAACTGTGAAGAAATTACAAAATATTAGAAATTTCAAGCCAACACGGTGCCTCAAATAAAAAATTGTTACATACTACTAATGACTTTGTCAAACACTCAAATGAAAACTTGACATAGAACAACCTTACTAAATACACTCGGAAAAAGACTTTGAGGATAAAAGTGAAGAGACATTGCATCTAAATTAACTTGTTGGGGGAGAGCTCTCCTTTTTGCATGAATTTAAGGCCTGACTTTGTGTTACCATTGGCTGTGATGTTATGCAATATTCCTAATACAATATATTATGCTGAACAAAAAATATATAGCAGGAAATGACAAAATAATAATGATATATCTAGAAAAATATCAGAAGAACACCAAAATAACACTAGAATAATCACCAGGAAGAGAAACTTTATTATGATAACAATGTTCACTCGCCTCTTTGAGGGGGAAACCTCCAGCAGAGAAGAGATCTATTACAATAATCTCCAAGATAAAATATACAATTCCTCCTACTCTTATTTATACTAATTCTATCTTCTAAGGAAACTTCTAGAGGAAGATCTTTTTAGAAGCATAAGCTTCTATTAGGTCTACTTACATTGACTTATTATTCTTTATTTATTAGGCCTTATTAACTAATGTC
>CBVK0100323547.1:0-29015 GCA_900067695.1 Picea abies
GCTCTTCCGATCTCACATAATAATTGAAATACAAGATCATATGTTTTAAGTGTGAATGTTATAAAATTAAATCATGTTTATCTAAAATGCATTTTGATGTGGGTGAGTTTAATAAGAACAAAAACATACAATCAATAAACACTACACTACTCTAAAGAGAATGGGGCCCCATCCTCCATAGAGAATTTGGAAGAGGTTTTACCTCTTCCATAAAAAAATATATTTTTATTAATAATTGTGTGTACATAACTGTCTCACAATATTACAAAAATTAAGAAAACCATATAACTACATGTAGACACATTCATGTCTCTTTTGAGCAAACATATAATAATCAGGGACCAGTCCTAGGAAGTAGACCTGCAATACCATTTACAAATATTAAAAAGAATATATCAAAATATTGAAATATTTCTAATTGATATAATGAAAATACTCTATTTTTGGTAGCTCATGTAATTAAAATAATATAATTAATATTAAATTAAAACTTTTAAAAATAGTAATACCTTTTTCCATAGCATGTTATAGCATGTTTTAATGAAAATAATAAATCTACCTTGATGTCACATCAGTCATAAAAATCTGTCAAGAAAATCATTATAAAATTAATGTACAAATATTAATTATAACTATAAATATTTAATTCTAATAATTCTAATAATAATAACCAATTCACTTCACAACATTTATGATAAAAATCTATATAAAAATATTTATTAATATAAACGAGGATAACATCTAAACTACATTTATCATAAAAATCTATATAAAAATATTTATTAAACATAAATGATGATCACATATAAACATATCAGTATGTTTCTAAAAAAACATCAGTGAACGGTTTAGCTCGGATCACTTCCATGACGTGGCCTTCCTTAGAGATTCATTCTTTGGACCGCCCTTGGCTTGGAAAGGGTTGTGATAGTCGTCCCCTAGGTTTGATACTAAAACAGGGAGAGAGCGATAAATAGATGTAGACTAAGAGACTTGCCACTAGGGTTTTTATTGATCAGAATAGCCAGGAACAAGGCAAAGGAATGGGAGAAGTATCGCCAGTATCAGCTCAGCACAAGGGTTCAAGAGACACCTGGCGAGCCGCCAATCAATTAATGATATATATTATTTAAAAAAAATCGATTGAAAATTTTCCAGAAAATTATGAAATTTTCTAGAACCTCTTTTTCCAGAAATTTATGTCTGGAATTTTTTTATTTCTATTCATTTCTTAAGTTTTTAAATTTTATTTTATTTAAATAAAAAAACCGAAAATTGTTATGTATAAATGGTATAGCATATTATGTATTCATTAATATGTAAAATTCATAATATATATTATTTAAAAAAAATTCAAAACCTCATAATATATATTATTTAAAAAAATTCAAAACCTCTTTTTCCTCATCAACAGAAATTTCATTTTAATGTGGAATATGAAAATTGGAATTTAGGTTCGACTAAGTTCAATAAATATGGCAGAGGAGAATACAGAGATAATGGACCAATAAAAAAAACTATTAAATGGACATGGTGTCAGGCGGTTGCACGGGTTTAAATCTAGCCATAAAAAAACTATTAAATGGACATACATGTCAGCGGTTAAACTAATGGATCTGGCGATACCATGAGAATCCTGTTAGAGTAACTAACTGAGAATATTTGTTGGAAGATTTCAAATGAACTCCAATCAACTCACGTGGAGTTCAGTTAAGACAACAGACTTTTTAGCCAAATGTATAAACAAATGAGAAAAAACATTGCATGGCTGAAAAAAACAAACTGTCTGTTGACATTTCACTCCGGTGTTCAATAAATAGCGAGTACTGGTGTCCAATAAATAGCCAGTAAACTATTTTTAGCATGCAAGTTAGGACAGAAGACATAACTGATAAACTGGCAAGTTACACTAATGATACAGGGAGGTTAAACTAATGATACAGGTAGGTTAAACTATTTTTAGCTTGCAAGTTAGCACAGAAGACATAACTGATAAACTGGCAGGTTACACTAATGATACAGGTAGGTTAAACTAATGGAAAATATATAATCATGGTTAGACTAACAAGCGGGCTAAACCAATAATCATGTAGGTTAAACATGGAAGAGGCCAAGGTTAAACATGGAAGAGGTAGGTTAAATTCATACAACAAAGATAACAGAGATAATTGTGAAGGAGTACACCGGCCAGTAGAACAGTTAAATAACTCTTCAATCAATAAACATGATAGGATGAGGGTTAAAAAACCAAGTATAATACACAATCAATAATGGAGGGTTTGACAGAAGCTGGTTTGAAAACAACGATGATGGAGTTTTATTCGATAAATAAGCAAATTAAATTAAAGAGGCATAGTTAATACATATGGGTTGAGCCAATAAACAAAGCAGGTAAATAACCAGGTTAACCAGGTTAAGATACTTAATGAAGTCCGAAGGTAGGCGCGTTAAAGCAACAATTCCAGATTCAGGGATAAACTAAAATCGTCTGACAGAGCCAGAGCCAGCCGTACAAGACAGGTTAAAGCAACAAAGACGTAGGTTAAATTAATCCAAGGCAAGGGAAACCCATAAACAGGTTGGGTAAAATTAATTCAAGGCAAGGAAAACCCATAAACTAGTGTGATTAATGAAAAACTACATGTATTGAACATGGCAGATACAAGCACCAGGGCTAGAGCCAGAGCCATCCATACACAGGTGGGTTAAAGCAAGTGATGAGAATCCAAATTTAATAATCAGGAAGGCCAAATCATAGTTAAAGTGAGAGAGACATAGTCATCAATACATACCTGGAGTGGGAGTTTGGAGTAGCAACTTCATTTTTTTCAATGATTGAAGGCTTGAACGACATCAACAACAGCTTCCTTGCATTATTCAATGAAATAGGGTTCGAATAGCTGAAGAATTTCAAATGCAATAAGAAAACGATGTAATGAATTAGATTGCATTTTAGTACAGAGCAGATATAAAAGGAAAGACTGGAATTAAAAAAAACCATACAACATATATTATTACTGACAGAGATCATTCATCTCCATGAACCAAAAGCTGAGAAAGATTTCTGATCTCGTTGAACCAAAAATCGTTAAGCAGAGATTTCTGATCTCGTTGAACCAAAAATCGTTAAGCAACTCAGTGGCCTTTCCCTTGAAGATATTTGCTCCAACCTCCTCCTCTATCGCACGGACATGACTGACCCAGACTTGATCCGACTCAGACATCCAGACTCAGACCAGACCGACCCAGACTCAGACCACACATGCATACCCAGACTCAAACCCAGACCATAGATAGAGGAGGAGGAGGAAAATGTTGAAACAGAGGAGAAGGATGTTTATATAGCTCTTCTTCCACCTCGCTTCAACGGATAGATAATTTGTTGCCTTTTGTTGCCTCTACCTCCCTCTCTCGAACCATCGATCCATTACAGACAAATTCCCTCTCTCTCTTCAATCGTCTGCTCCAGCTTTTTCAATTTCTTTTTCATGGATGATGGATGCTTTTTTTTTTTTTTTTTTTTTTTTTTTTTTTTTACTCGGTTTCAAGTTAGTGCCGTTTAGAATTCAATGCTTTTTCAATTCATGCTTTTAACCCAGTTTCGATTTAATCTGGTCTAAAATTTGGCATTAATTTATTTTTATTTAGATTTGTTGCTATAAGATGCGTTGTTCATGGCGAGTTGGTAGAGAGGCGGGAAAAGTTCATTTTTCTCTTATCTCATACTTTAATGGAAGAGAGTTTGGATAACTTTTGTTTTTGGAATTTTCTGAATATTAATGTCACTTTTTTTTTAACTGGCACTCCCTGAATGTAGGGTCAGGGCTCTGGAAAATTTGTAACATAGATATGGAAAATTTGCAACATAGATTTTAATAAATTCCTCAAATAAATAAAATAAAAAATTACTTGAATTGCAAGTTAACTTAATTAGTGGTTTCGAGAACTACCAACTGAGAATTTATAAATATGTGGGTTTACATGTTGGATTAAATGAAAATTCATATCTATTATGATAAAATAGTTTTGAAGTTGTAGGCAGTATGCTTGTAACTTCTACAAAGATTAAATTTCATTGTTAATTTCAAAAAACTTAATTATCATCCAATAAACAACAATTAAATGAATATTTCTATATATGTGTATTCTTTTATAGACATGATAACTTACCAACTAACAATTTATAAATATGTGGGCTTACATGTTGACTTAAATGAAAATTCATATCCTTTATGATAAAATAGTTTTGAAGTTGTAGGGAGTATGCTTGTAACTTCTACTAAGATTAAATCTCATTATTAATTTCAAAAACTTAATTACCACCCAATAAACAACAATTGAATGGATATTTCTATATATTTGTATCCTTTTATAGACATGATAACTTTAATGATTTGTCACCCATTGGTATGGGTTTGGCCATCCTTAACTAAGAAATTCCTTGCTCAAAGTGGTCCCGGGATGTTGAAGGATTAAGGGGCACCAATGAGTAATTAATTCTATTATGCTTCTTTGAGATATAATAACACTCATTAGGCTTGTTGGACTTTCACGTTGGTAACTTGTAATGGGATTATTGAATGTGACATGAAAGATACATTAATATGTGACAAGGGACCTTTGGTTTGGGAGTTATGAAGTAAAAAATGATATAGAGGGGATATACCAAAGGGTTTTATAAATTCTTTTAACAAAAAAAAAGAATGACAACTGATCACTTAACCTGCTAGAGAATTGCAATCGTCCCAAGTAGCTTTGGAATGGACACAATAAAACACTGGGACATTAGCAAGACATTCAATCAGACAAAGATATCAAAAGAAAATGGAGAGGAATAAACTTCAAGCACAATGAGAATGAAGAGTCCTTAGACAAAAGAAGAGGCTGAAGACTTGTTAAAGAATGTGACAAAGATTGTTGGGAGAAAAAAGAAAGTAGGTAGATGTAGATAAGATACCATAAGATAATTTTATTAATGTCCAAGCGAAGATATATAATAAAAGGTAAACAATTATTGGAGTACCAATTAGTCATCAAAATCTAAACTAGCTAGAGAAGTTGACTCAACTGGAGTAGATGCAGACGGGGCATGCTTGAAGATAGGAGAAGCAAAAATTCACTCAACTAGACAAACAGGGAATCTACTTGATAAACAAATTGGCCCCAAGAGCCTTGCAATCCAAGATGAGAACATAGATACATTGCGGGGCATTGCAAAGGTTTTCAGGGGTAAAATAAAGTAGACAAATAAAGATGAGAATAGTTGAAATCCAAGCAAACCAATATCAATTGGAGATGTTTTTTCTTACTGGACTAAGTGAAGAAGTGATGCATGATCGAGTACAAGAAGCAACCATATGTATTACCAGGAAATATATGTTAAACTTAGGGGTAGATTTGGATTCCGTTGTTTGTGCATCAATTGACATTGAGAGAGATAATTGTGTACCTAATCACACAATTACAGAATCAAGGTCTCAAAGGTGAAAATATAGGAGAATAAAGACAACTTATGCTACTCTAAATAGGGAAAAACTCATAGATGGTGCTAGTTTAACAAGTCCTGGTAAAGATTAGGTGCAAGTAATGGTACTTCTACAAATAATGAGTCTCTCTGTACATTAAAGATTCCTATTCATACTATTGATGTTAAATCCTTTGCTTCTACTAGACATGGTCCAAAGAAAACATATTCATCTAAAAAAGGATTAAAAAATAAATGGACATCAAGATCTACTCTTAAAACAATACTTGGTAGGGTGGATGCATGTAAGACATGGAAACCATCTATCTTGAAATATTCTACTAAAAAAATGAGAGCTAGCAAGTGTTTGTGTTTTTTTCATCCATGGTTTAGATGATGATCTAGTAAAGCAACAATGAAATACAATTTTTAGAGTGCACAATACTTTTATGATTTTAGAGATAATGGTCTCTTATTTCTTACAAAGGATGATTGGTTGGAAGATATTGATAAGGATTGGAGATTAGGTCATACTATTGTACTCACTTTGTCACATATAAGTTTTTTCTGGTGAGGAACATGCTAGAACAATGGCTGCTAGTAATCCCATTTTCACACACTTATGGGTGGAGAACACTGACCAACCGAGCTCTTTCATTGATGAAAATATATACATTTTGGAGGATGACATGAAGAAGAAAGAGAATGGTCTCAACATGTTTTCTTCTTTAGCGAGTGAAAACAAAGGTCTGTCTTGCAAGTATGGTAGCTATGAGAACTTTCTTTCATATTAGGAGAGTAATTGTAAGAGCATCTAAGATGGATGGGTATCAACCGAATACTTCTAAACCTTCTAAAATAATTTTCAGTGTACCATTTATCTTCTACTATAGTGCATTATCTTTTTACTTTCTTGTGTTGATAGTCTATACACACATTTGTAGCTCCTTCCTTCAAGCTTCCATATAGTATTTAATGAGATCTACCTTATTGTGCAAAGTAAAATATTATTCATCACATCAAATACAAAGCATGAGCGAGATTCAATTGTGCCTTTGGTTAAGGTAGTTAAAGGAAAAGTAATCCTTACTCTTTGATCAACTATCCCTTGACTTACCCCTTGATTTTTTGGGGAAATAAATGTAAGAAACATTTCTTCTTCCAATGTCCAATTGATCACTATATATGTTCAGTTAGGTCTCTTAGAGTCTTCTTAAAAGTGAAGATATATGATCATTAGTCTTGAGGAGTTGCTTTTAAACATATTCAATCTGTTGCAGGATATGCATAACTTATCTTTATATTCATGCTTACTATTGTTTTCTTCTAGCCCACCACTTATACAATTACTTAGAAAAGTGATTGAGCTGAATTGAATTCTATAGAATCACCAAACATTGCCCCTTAGTAATAGTCATGCTGATCATGGGAAACATTCTAGCACTATAACCACACACATTAAGAGTCCTATATAATGACACATTACTAGCTTCTTTGTACCAAATAAGAGGTAGACCTTGGATCTTTGGAGAGTTGATGAATATTTGTCTTCAATAACTTATTGACTTCTTTATAGTATTGCACATAATAAACCTTTATCAATGGAGTTTCTACAATTGCAAAGGATGAATTAGTTAATATTTTGGACAAGCATTATATGTTTTTTTATAAGTATGAAGATTCCTTTGACACTCTCACTATACATGCTTTGGGACTACAAGTTTGATAAAGATTTTTGGGCATCCATTCTTGCTTGAGTATAATAGCTTCTTCTTGCTTCTTGTTGATTTATACATGTTTAAGATATTCTAAATTATTTTCCATATGTAGTTTGATTCTATATTTCTCATTTATAAGAACCGACAGATATACCCTTGACAACATAGTAGTTCTTGTCAAAGGATAGTCACCAATGGCCAAAATTATTTCCAATGTCATATACGATACCTTAGGACACTAAAGATATGTGTTTTTATGTAAATTATTGCAAGTACATCCAAAATCAAATATGTCTTGCAAGTGTTGGAATATTGTAACTGCAAAGTTATTCTAATTATTATTGAGTTATTATCATATCGATCAATCCCCTTTTGTGGATTGATCATGTTGGGACTTATGTATGACCAAATCCCCTTTTGTGGATTGATCATATTGGGACTTATGTATGACCAAATCCCCTTTTGTGGATTGGTCAAACCTTAATCAAATGATTCTAATTGAGAAGTCAACCCCCAGGGCTAATTAAAGTGGTTTTAGCCACTAAGTGAAGAAGTCATCCCTACTTGATGAAAAGACACAATCCTAGCGCTCCTCAACTAGTATAAATAAGAGATGTTAGCGCCTCATTCACTCACTCACTCAAGTCACTCATCTAGTGCACAAGTTTCAAGGAAGCTGCAGTTGTCAGAAGAAGGAGAGAGAGGTGCATTGCTCAATCTTGGATATTCTCTTGTGTTTGGTCTTTTATCTTGGCATTGTATTGGCAATCTATATTAAGGAAGTTTTTGCTGATTTTTCTCCCCCATCCCAGGATAAATGTTGTGTACCTTGTGATTGTGTTTCTTTTAGTGATCCTGCTTATGCTATTATTGTCTAATAAAATTGAAAATAAATTAACAACAACTCTAAATTTAACATGGTTTCAAAGCTTGACTGAATAGAGAACCTTTCACTGGCTAACCAAAAACGTCACTGTTTCTGTACAAGAAAATTAGGGCTTTTTGTTAGAAGGGATTTTCATCCTAAAAACCATCTAGGGAAGTGTGACCTAGCCTAGTGAACTCATTATCTTCTTGAGCGCACCTTTTCAGTGGCCAGAGGCTCTGGAAAGTGAAACCCTAGTTTTCACTAGTACTAGAAAACTAGAAAACCTGAACTAGTACCAGAAGTACCAGTCCATATTTGTGTAGGCCCAGTTTCAAGGGGTAAAATTCAGATTTTATGAAAACATACTGCATCAACCTACTCACCTTAGCCAAGCACACCTCCTAGTAAGTTCATATTTAATTTATGAGGGCTTTCAATTTTTGGTCATTTTCCCAACTCTAGGCAAGATGTTTGCAAGCACCAAGCTTGTTGACAAGTTAGAAGGTGTTGATAACTTCCATGCCTCAAAGTATAGGATTGCACTCATTATTTAAGAGAATGATCTTGCAAAGTTCATAAAGGAAAATGTACCAGAACCCATAGAAGATGCAACTAAAGCAAAGTACAACACGGATATGGTTAGGGCCAAAAGAATCATTGCAGACTCTATTAAATATCACTTGATCCCTAAAGTGGCTTCTAAGAACACTCCAAAAGAGATGTTTGATGCCCTAACCATAATTTATGAAGGAAATAACATTAACCGAAAGATGAACTTGAGAACCCAACTCAAGAATACAAAGATGCGGAAAGGAGAAACAATTCAGAACTATTTCTCTAGGATTTCTCAATTCAAGGAACAACTAGAAGCAATTGGAGACAACCTAGATGAATATGAACTCATGATGAAAACTATTGATGGCCTCATAAGACCTTGGGATACATTCATCCAAACTATTTGTGCCAGAAAGGAGAAACTAGAATTTGACAGTGTTTAGGAAGAATTTGTTCAAGAAGAAGCAAGAGTAGCTAACCGAGAAGAAATTATTTTAAGGGATGAAGATCAAGCCCTAGTTTCTCATGATAAATAAGGAAATAAAATCTCTCACTTCAATAAGGAGACCCACCTGCACAAGTAATCTCACTCCCCAAGGATATTCACCCACTTCCATAAAGAATCTAACCCTCCAAGGAGATTCCAGAAGTTTCAGAAAGGTCAAAGAAGAGAAAACGATTTATCCTCTTATCAATGTTACCATTGTGACAAGATGGGACATATTTCTAAAAATTTTCCAACTAGAAGAGAAGAATTCAAGAAGATAAATAACAAAAGACACCATGCCTATATAGTTGAAGATTATGAGCCACCCACGAACATGACTAAAGAAAAGATTGAAGACTATGTTTTATTCTCTGCCCTCTCAGGATCTGTGTCACCTGTAGAGGATAATTGGCTCATAAAAATTGGTACCTCTAAGCACATGACAGGTCCAAGAGCCATTCTCTCTAGCCTTACAGAAAATAAATTTCCCTAGAAAGTTACACTCGAAGATGATTACCAGTACCCTATAAAAGGAGTGGGAGAATCCACCTACAAACTCGATTAAGGGACCCCGATGAAGATGAAGGATGTAATATATGTACTAGGTTTGACAAAGAACTACTTTCTATCTCATCTTTAGATAAGAAAGGTTTCAGGGTTGCATTCATAGATGGTGAATTTCTTATGTGACCTAAAGGAAAAACCATAGAAGATGAAATTGTTATTGGAATAGAAGAAGGTGGATTGTATAAGCTGAAAGGTCACCTAGATGCAGCCTTGACTCACTCCACTGAGATTCCATGTGAACTTTGGCATAAAATACTAGCTCACATCAACTACAAATCCTTACCATATGTGAGAAAGGTAGTTACAGGTCTACTAGAATTCAAGGTCGGTCATGAAGGTGTGTGCAAGGGATGTGCATAAGGAAAAAACATAAAGAATCCTTTCCCAAAGAGCAATAGTAAAGCAGAAAGAATCTTGGAGCTCATCCACTCAGATGCATGTGGCCCAATTCCATCAATCTCTCCTAGTGTGTATGTATATTATGTGTCATTTATTGATGATTATTCTCGCAAGACTTGGGCTTACTTCTTGAAATCAAAAGATGAAGTGTTTGGAAAATTCAAGGAATTCAAAGCCTTGATAGAGAATTTATTTAAAAGAAAAATCAAGATACTCAGGTCAGATAATAGAGGAGAATACACCTCAAAATAATTTGTAATCTTTTTCAGAGATGTCAGGATTAAGAGGGAGCTCACCACTCCCTACAATCCTCAACAAAATGGTGTAGCAAAAAGAAAGAATAGAACAATAATGGAAGTTGTGAATACTATGATCCGCGATCAAGATCTTCCAATGCACTTATGGGAAGAAGCAACAAGAACAATAGTGTATGTCCAAAACAAATTATTCCATAGTGCACTTGGATTCAAAGCCCTCAAAGAAATGTTCTCTGGAAAGAACCTAGAAGTAAGCTATCTGAAGATATTTGGTTGTCCAGTGTTTGTACACATTCCAAAAGAAATAAGAACCAAGTTGGACCCTTCAGGAAAGAAGGGAATATTTGCTGGATACTGTGAGGTCTCAAAGGCCTTCAGAATTTACATACCAGGTTACCATCATATCAAGATCAATAGAGATGTAACCTTTGAGGAAGATGCAACACTCAAGAAATCAAGGAGATGTCAGCTTGAAGAAGTTTATGAAGAAGAACTTGTAGCTCCTAGAGTTGCATAACCAGTGAGGGAAGTCACAGTTTCCCCTGATGATGAGATTCAAGAAGATCATGATATAACAAAATCTCAAGAGCCTCCCCAAATGACGATTTCTCACAAGAGAAATCCAGATTGGGAAAATGAACTTATTCAAGATGGAGAGAAGTTTGGTGCCCTAGAAGGAACCATGAGACAAATCAAGAAACCTAAGCCATTCTCTAGTTATATGGATTTGATGTGTGATCTCATAGAAAAGGAGCCTGCTTTCTTTGAAGAATCCATTCAGAGGAAAGAATGGGTAGATTCCATGACAAAAGAATACCAATCCATTATAAAGAATGATGTATGGGAAATAGTTCCCAGACCGAAGAACAAATATGTGGTATCTTCGAAATGGTTATACAAGATAAAACATGTTGCATATGCAACTATTGAAAACCATAAAGAAAGGTTTGTAGCTCATGGATTTTCTCAAAAATAAGGCATTGATTATGAAGAGACGTTTTCTCTTGTATCCAGATACACTTCTATCAGAACCATCATAGCTCTTGCAACAAAGATGAAGTGGAAGTTACACCACATGGATGTGAAAACAAACTTATTAAATGGTGTCATTGAAGAAGAAGTGTATATAGAACAACCTCAAGGGTTTGAAGTTGAATATATAAAGACTCATGTCTGCAAGTTGAAGAAGGTTATGTATGGGTTGAAGTAGGCTCCTAGAGTTTGGTATGAAAGAATTGAAAGTTTCCTGACGATCTTGGGCTTTACCAATAGTAAAACTGATTCTAACCTTTACTTCAAGGTTATGAATGATGAGCAAGTTATATTGTTGTTGTATGTGGATGACTTATTCTTAACTGGAGAATAAAATCTCATCATTGATTATAAGAAGAAGCTCACTGCAGAATTTGAGATCAAAGACCTAGGCCTGATGCACTATTTCCTAGGTCTCGAAGTTTGGTAGATCCCAAAGAATATCTTCTTAACCAAGCGAAGTATGCAGTTGAAATACTGAAGAAGTTTGATATGTTGGAATGTAAAGCCATGAACACACCCATGGAAAAAAGGTTGAATCTCCTGGTTGATACTTTGTCGAAATTGGTTGATGCTATGATGTACAAACAAATCATTGGATCGTTGATGTATATGACGAATACCAGGCTAGATATATGTTTTGTTGTGAACACCTTGAGTCAGTATCTGGTATATCCCATACGTGTTCACCTTGTTGCTGCAAAACATGTGATGAGATAACTTAAGGGTATGTTGGACTTTGGTATCTGTTATAATGGAGATCATGACTTCAGACTGGTTGGTTATACTAATTCAGATTGGGTTGGAAGTGTTTATGATAGAAAGAGAACTTCAATATGTTGTTTCAATCAGGGGTTAGCCATGACTTTGTGGCATAGTAGGAAGCAATCAAATATTTCTCTCAGCACGGAAGAAGCGGAATACATTGCTGCATGTTCCGCCAGTTGTGAAGCCATATGGCTTCAAAAGTCATTGAGAGGTCTATTTGATCTGGATATGGAAGAAACTGTGATTATATGTGATAACCAGAGTTGCATAAAAATGACGGAGAACCCTATGTTCCATGATAAGTCGAAGCACATAGAAATCTGGTATCACTACGTTCATGATATGGTGCATAAGGGAGCTATAAAGATCCAATATGTTGGCACAAATGAGCAGGCTGCAAATGTGTTGACCAAGCCTCTGTCTCGTGTAAAGTTTGAACACTTTCGAGACAATCTTGGTATAGTCCGAAAGGACCTCCCTTGAAAGGAGGAGTGATGTTGATGATACTATGGTATCCTAACCAACAACAGGTAGCTTAGTTAGGATTTTACATCCTAGGGGACTAATCATCCCTGGATAGATCTCGAAGGTACGGTAAGGATAGTGTGTCAGAGTACCTGTGCATGTATATGCCATCTATGGTCAATAGTGGTAGCTCTGTTAGTATTTTTATAATCCTAGGGAATCTTATGATTCCTGGGTAGATCCCAAAGGTTCGGTAAGGATGGTCTGTTAGAGTACCACGTGGTAGCTCCGTTAGGATTTTATATCCTAGGGAATCTTATGATTCTTGGGAAGATCCCCCGGGACTGTCAGAGTACCACAAAATGTTGTTATTACACCTACCTCATTTTGTTGCTATAAGATGCTGATGTTGTTGCTCCAGCCTCATGCTGTGATGCCTCCAACCTCATGCTGCGATGATGTTGTTGCTCCAGGCTCATGTTGTGATGATGTTGTTGCACCAACTTCATGTTGTGATGATGTTGTTGCTCCAACCTCATGCTGTGATGATGTTGTTTCTTCCACCTCGTGCTGTGATGATGTTGTTTTTCTGACGTTGTGCTGTGATTATGTTGTTTCTCTAGCCTTGTGTTATTGATGATGATATTGTTGATGTTGTTGTTATAGCTATTATGCTAACTGATATTGATGTTTCATATCCTATCTCCATGCTATGAACGATGATGATGATGCTATTTGGTGCATAACCCCCTTCTCTCCTAAGGGCTGCGCGACCTCTCGGTTAGGATATTCGATTTTGGAGTCGAACGACTCTTTGAAACCTTGCTGGTCTCATTTTTTATTAAACACAATCCCTCTCGGATTCCTACGTAGGCTTCACGATACCCGTGACCTTCCCTTTCATGTTCTGCGAAATCTCAGAGTTGGCGTTAACACCTTTTCTCTTGGCCCCTCCTCAGATGTGACCTTGGGCGATGACCTCACGCCTAAGTGAAATTTCAGACGCACTCAAGAGTTGTTTGGGTCAAACCTCTTTTTGCCCCAATATTCACCTTGAGCCTCCACGTGTCTTTTCTCTAAAACCATGGTCTCGATTTCGGCCCACCCTCAATCTCGTAAAGGTAGAGCACTTTCTATCCCCAAAATGCGAGATGACTATCGATCTCACGATATTGATGGTGCTTTCGAACGAATGACCAAGATCTATTTCTTGCGATCAATGGATCAGATCTCCTTCTCCCAGATCGATGACTATGGTTGATTCATAATTCAAGACTTCAGAATTATCAAATCTCAAACCTCAGTTTCCTTTGTAGGGAAATATTCCAGAGTGAAAGATTTGCTGACACCTATCCCCTTAAATCAATAGCTATGATCTCTGCGGGTCTCCGAACTTTGAGTTTCTCAAATCTCAAACTTTTCTCTCCTCGAAATACATGGAATCCTGCCATGCGTCCTCGTGGATCAAATGGTGGGGATTTACTTCGGACGATTCGATGATCGTTGTCTTCTTCGGGCCTTTGACCAGAATCCATAGATTTGTGCCACCTATCCTATGGATCCAATGATTGAGGTTCACTTCAGCTCTTCGGGCTTCGACGATCTCAAGTATCAAACTCCTCCTTCACCTTTCTCCCGGAGGTTACGATCCGTCGCCACGTACCCTTTCTAGATCTGATGAATGAGATTTAATTCGACTCTCTGACTCTCTGGGATTCAAGAGTTTTAAATCTCAAGCCTCTCGACCACGAACTCCTGAAGTGATTCTCTCCTGAGTTGTGGATTGTGCACCACCTGTCAGTCTTGACGATGAACGATCCATGTTTACTTCGGGACTTCGAGAATTTGACTAGCCCGCTCTCCTGTGCACATTCAAAGGGATTAACCTCTGTGAACTTATCTCCGGACCCAACGAATTTCGGTCCTTGGCACTTAGATCCAATAGATTAGATCTGTGCTCCTCCCTTTCACTTCCTCTCGTCCCTGAATGCTGATCTAATGGTCCAGATTCCTCCCATGACCGATCTGATGGTTGTTATCGCTCCTCCTCCTGACCTTTCTATTCTTCTGAATTAGAAAGTTTTCTAAGTCTTCAAAGGTCTCAACCTTTGCACCTCCTGCGAGTTCGCCTCTTGGAACTCGACTACACTTATGAAAAGTGTTATCCCTCCCGAGCTTGGTCTTTGTGAATATTTTGACTTCCCGTGCACTCCTTGGGTTTCAGGGATTTGATAACTCAGATCCGAAGGATTTCTCAAAAATAAATTCTTCTCACCCTCCTATCGTTCTCCTTTTTCTCTATGCACACCTTGCAACAGATTCTTACAGAAGATTTGAGTTCTTGCAGATCACTGTGCATGCCTTGCAGTAGTCACTTTTCACTCCTTGCAAAGGGAAAGTTTCGTGCTATCTCTTTTGAACTTCGGAACTGAATCAGATCCTGTCAACGCACTCCTTGCATTCTGTGTGCACACCTCGCACCGATTCGACAGAAGAGAAACAATTGAAACTTATACTAACATTCACAGTTCCATCTATTCGTAACGAAATTCATTCATTCATGAAAATACCATAACAAGGAATTGCAAACAATGTCCACACCATGCATTGGGTCAATTTTCCTTTGTTATCTTCATTAAAAAGAAAAAATGGCTACATATATAATCAAAACAACAAATAAAATTTAGAAATCTCCTACTAACTTGCAACAACCTCATTTGGGCGTACAAAACCTATATTTATCTCAGAGGGTCCTTGGGGTTTGCCCCGACCACTTGTCTACTCCAAAACCTAACCTAACAACTATATTAGTTCAGTCATATTCCAGAGCAGGAGTGGAAACTCCCACTTCGCTTGCGATCGTTCAAGCATGCTTCAAAATATTTCCTGACATTGAGTTCATGTGTGATTCAAAATATTCTCCATAACTGCCAGTGTTGAGATTCCAAAAAGATTCCCAGGCACTGAGTGGTCCTGGCTCCGCGTGCTCACTAACGATGCGCCTGCATCATTACTCCCCTTGACAAAAATTCATGGACTCCTGTCCATGAGCTCATGCACCAACTTTCCATGCTCTGGATGTTAGCTTCAATTTCCCAACTGCAATCTTCTATTGGGTGTCCCTTCCACTCGACCAGATATTCAAAATAGGTCTTCCTCCTGGTCTCTTTTCTAATCCTCTGATCAACGATCTTCTCCATCTGTGGTTTTTTTTCTATAGGAATTTGTTTCTCCCACTGAATCTTCTCTTGATCTTCTGATCCCTCTGTGTCATCTTTCCTATAAGGATACATGTATGAAACGTTGAATATGGCTGATATGACTACATCATCTGGCAGCTCAATCTCATAGGCGTTTGCATCAAACTTCCTCAAGATATTACATGGTCCTATATTCTTCATTTTTAACTTGTTATATGTTAGCATAGGGAACCTTTCTTTCCTGAGATGTGCCAGAACCTGATCTCCTACTTCAAATTGAAGTTCTCTGCGATGTTGATCAGCCCTGTGCTTGTAATCTTGGTTAGAACTCTGCAACTGTCCTCTAATAAGGCTATGGAGCTTCTGCATTTCTGTAGCAAAATATTCTGCTCCAGAGCTCCTGATCTCACTCTGTTCCAAGTTTCTCAACTCAGATACTCCCGTGGGTTGCATTCCATACAATATTTGGAATGGGATCTTTCCAGTGCTCCTGTTTGGTGAGTCATTGTATGAAAATTTGGCTTGTGGAAGAATATGATCCCATTGATTATGATGATCAATGATCAGACTCCTCAATAAGTTTCCCAAAATTATGTTTACCACCTCAGTCTTCCCATCTGTTTGAGGGTGATAAGATGAGATGAAGGACAAGTTTGTCCCCAATTTATTCCACAATGTTCTCCAAAAGTGACCAACAAATTTAGTGTCCTTGTCCGAGACAATGCTTCTGGGTAGTTTGTGAAGTCTCACAACTTCCTTGAAAAATAGATTTGCAACATGTATTTCATCACTGGTCTTCTAGCATGGGATAAAGTGTTCCATATTTGAAAATCTATCCACAACCACAAATATGGAATCAAATCCTCTTTGCATTCTTGGCAATCCCAACACAAAATCCATGGTTATTGCATCCCAAGGCCTCTCTGGTATTGGCAATGGTTGATACAATCTAGTGTTCTGTCTTTTTCCTTTTGTATGTTGGCAGATTCTACATCTATTCACAAACTTTAACACTTTTTTTCTCATACTTGGCCAATAGTATGAACTTCTCCACTGTGCAGATGTTTTATCATGGCCTAAATGTCCAGCCAATCCTCCACTATGATTTTCCTTCAAAAGGTTATCCCTCATTGAGAATTTTGGTATGCACAACTGATTGCCTTTGAAAATCAATCCCTCTTGAATCATATACTCTATCCACTGGCTTCTGTCTCCCAACACAGGATTTTCACATGCTTCGTATGCTTCCTTGAAATATGGATCATCACAATACATATCCTTAAGGTGTTCAAACCCCAAGGTCTTCACCTGAAATTCCTGCAGAATCAAACATCTCTTGCTTAATGCATCAACAACTTTGTTATCATTCCCAACAATATGTTTTATGAAAAAAGTAAAATTCTGCATAAACTCAACCCATTTTGCATGCCTTTGATTCAATTTTTCTGGTTTGGTTATGAATTTTAAAGCCTGGTTATCATTATACAAGACAAATTCCTGTGGGAGAAGGTAATGTCTCCATTTATTCAAGGCTTGAATTATGGCATAAAACTCCTTATCATATGTGGAGTATTTTCTCTTGGTCTCATTCAGCTTCTCACTGAAATAGGCAACAAGTCTATTATCCTGACTCAAAACTACTCCAATTGCAACTCCACTTGCATCACATCTCACCTGAAATGTCTTTTCAAAATTTGGCACGACCAGAAT
Organism: Picea abies; assembly: GCA_900067695.1. Taxonomy (NCBI): domain Eukaryota; kingdom Viridiplantae; phylum Streptophyta; class Pinopsida; order Pinales; family Pinaceae; genus Picea; species Picea abies. The sequence goes on from CBVK0100323547.1 coordinate 17,491, forward strand.
TGGTCATTCTTTTATTTTCTCCTTCAGTATATTGAAGCTCCTCTCAGCCTCCTCTATCCATTTAAAAGACTTGTGCTTCTTCTTCACTGTATCCATCATTGGTGCACAAATTCCACTGAAGTCTTTGATGAACTTCCAGTAGAAACTTGCTAATCCATGGAAGATACTTACCTCAAACATACTCTTTGGTGATGACCATTCTTTGATTGCTTTCACCTTATCTGGATCCATCTTCAATTCATTTGAAGAGATCACAAAACCCAAGTAAATGAGCTCTGTCTTCATAAAAGAGGACTTCTTCAGATTTATCAACAACTTTTCCTGCTGTAGCCTCCTCATCACTAGTGTCAGTTGTCTCAAATTCTCCTCTTTAGTCTTGCTAAAGATCAGTATATCATCGAGATATACAACCACAAACTTGCCAATGAAATCTTTCAGTATTTCATTCATCAACCTCATAAAAGTACTCGGGGCATTTGTTAAGCCAAATGGCATAACAAGCCACTCATACAAACCTTCATTTGTCTTCCACTCATCACCTTCTCTCATTCTAATATGGTGATATCCACTTTTCAAATCTATTTTAGAAAAGAAATTTGCTCCACTTAAATATTCCATTAAATCATCCATTCTTGGTAAAGGAAATCTAGACATGATGGTGATATTGTTAATGGCTCTTGAGTCTGTACACATTCTCCATCCTCCATCCTTCTTTGGACTCAAAACAGTTGGTACTGCGCATGGACTCAAGCTCTCTCTGACCAAACCCTTGTCTAACAATTCCTGGACTTGGTTCTTCACTTCCTCATTCTCTTGAGGTGTCAATTTGTATGCTGCTTTGTTTGGTAGAATTGCTCCTGGTGTCAAGTCAATATGGTGGCTGATACTTCTGACGGGTGGAAATGAGTTAGGCAGCTCATCCACCACTATGTCAAAAAAATTATCTAACAATTCCTGAACTTCTTCAGGAAAATCATCCATCAAAGTAATTGTAAGGATAACTCTGGGTTTCCTCACCACGATGAACTGCATCTCCTGTTCTTTCTTGATTTCTTTTAGGAGTTCCTTCCCGCTCATGAAAAGTATGCTTGTGTTGACTTCCTCTTTCAAATTCTTCTGCTCTATTGGAAACAACATGTGTGTTCTACCATTCTTCTCCAAGGTGTATGTATTCTTCCTCCCATCATGAATGACATTCCTGTCAAACTGCCATGGTCTCCCCAACAAAATATGACATACATCCATGGGAATGACATTGCATAGAATTTCATCTTTATATCCTCCTATCTTAAATTCAACCAAGCATTGTTTAGTAACCATTACCTGGTGTCCTTTCTGCAACCATGAGACTTTGTATGGCTTCGGATGTGAAATTGTCTCTAGCTCCAATTTCTACGTCATCTCCATGGATACTAAGTTATCAGTGATCACATTGTCAATTATCACCTTGCATACTCTGTCTTTAGTCTTGCAAGCTGTCTTGAAGAGACTGTTCCTCTGCACTGGATTTTCAACTTCTGCCTCTAGTTTTAAGAGAACCTTTCTCAACATCAGGGATGTTCCATCCTCTTCTCCTTCTGCTTCAACATTCCTTCTCTATTCTTTTGAAATGTGAGCTTCACCTCCTCCTTCTTTATTTTTCTCGGGAATTTCCCAAGACATGTGCCCTGTCTTTCCACAAGCATAACATCTTACTTCTCCTCCTTTGCTTCTTCCTCTTCCTCTAGAAGAAATTCTTCCACCACCCTGTCTTTCTCGGTAACTTCCTCCTCTTTCCGAGTGACTATGTTGTTTCTCAGTCTCGTCCTTAGACTTATGTGCCTTGTCATGGGTAACTCCCTTGCCTTTGTTTGGGGCTAAGATTTTACCTCTTCATTGCTGGCTTTGTTTTCTGGCCAACTTATCCTCTGCCTTCAGTGAAAACTGATAAGCATCCTCCATTGTCCTTACTAACATCATACTGAGCTCATCGTGGATTTCATACCTCAGGCCATTTATATATCTGAAAATGTTTTCTTCATCTTCTCTTTGTCCAATTCTGATATTCATCCTATAGAACTCCTCTGTGTACTCCTTAACTATCATACCCTTCTGTCTTAGGTTCTGGAACTTCCTGAACAGATTGATCTGATAATATTTGGCATGAACTTAGAATTTAGCTTGGCTACCATTCTGTCCCAATTCTTCATCTTCTGTTTTCCTTTGCTTCTCCTCTCAGCTTGCAGTTCATCCCACCACAGTGATGCATGTCCTTTTAGCCTGGTGACAACATGTTTCACTCTTTTCTCTTCATCAACATATTCATAGTTGAAATGTTTGTCCATGGATCTTATCCAATCCAAAAACTCTTCAACATCTAAATTGCCTTCATACATTGGGACCTCTATCTTGGCTCTGGATCCCAATCTAACAACGGCTCTCAGTAAGTGTTCTTCGATAACATCCTCACCTATGACTTCTTTGACTTCTACTTATTTGCTCTCTGCATCGCTGACATCTCCAACATCAGGTGACCTCCTCTACATTGCCTCCATTGCCTCTAATATTGCATGAAGTTCTCGCATCTCCCTTTCTATAGCTCGATTGCCTAAGGGTGGCTCCCCTCGTCTCCTTAGTAGAATTGTTTCGAATGTTTGTCACCCACAGAGTACAACTTCAAGTTCTTTTGTCTCCTCTCCTTTGCCTGTTGTCTGCAAGAAAAATTCTCTCTTTGATACCACTTGGTGCAGAGCCCCCTTCTCTCCTAAGGGATGCACAGCCTCCTAGTCAGGATCTTCGATTATGGATTTGAACGAATATCTGAAACCTTGCTGGTCTCATTTTGTATTAAACAAAGGCCCTCTCGCCTTCCTACATAGGCTTCACGATACTCGTGACCTTCCCTTTCGCATTCTGCGAAATCTCAAAGTTGGCATTAGTGCCTTTTCTCTCGGCCCCTCCTCATATGTGACCTTGGGTGAAGACCTCACGCCTACACATGATTTCGGGTGCACTCAAGAGTGGTTTGGGTCAAACTGATTTTCGCCCCGATATTCACCTTGAGCCTCCACCTGTCTTTTATCTAAAACTGTGGTCTCGATTTCGGCCCGCCCTCAATATCGTAAAGGTCGAGCACTTTCTATTCCTAAAATGTGAGATGCCCGTCGATCTCACGATATTGACGATGCTTTCGAATGAACGACCAAGATCTATTTCTTGGGATCAATGACTCAGATCTCCTTCTCCCAGATTGATGACTGTGGTCGATTCATAATTCCAGAGTTCATAATTCTCAAATCTTGATTTCCTTTATAGGGAAATATTCTGGAGTGGAAGATATTCTGACACCCGTCCCCTTAAATCAACGACTGTGATGTCTGCGGGTCTCTGGAATTCAGGTTTCTTAAATCTCAAACTTTTCTCCCCTCAAAATACATGGAATCCTACCACGCATCTTCGTGGATCAAATGGTGGGGATTTACTTCAGACGATCTGACGATCATTGTCTTGTTCAGGTCTTTGACCAAAATCCATAGATTCGCACCACATGTCCCTTGGATCCAATTATTGAGGTTCAATTTGGCTCTCCAAATCTTTAGCTATTCTGGCTTTGGTGAACTCAAGTCTCAAACTCCTCCTTCGCCTTTCTCCCAGAGTATTTTCTTCCAAAGGTTACGATCCGTCGCCACATACCCTTTCTGGATCTGATGAGTGATATTTACTCTAGCTGTCCGGCTCTGTAGGATTCGAGAGTTTGAAATCTCAAACCTCTTGACCACGAACTCCCGAAGTGATTCTGTCCAGAGTTGTAGATCGTGTGCCACTTGTTAGTCTTGATGATGGACTATCCTTGTTTACTTCGGGACTTTGACTAGTCCGCTCTCCTGCGCACATTCAAAGGGATTAAACTCTGTGCACTTATCTCCGGACACAACAACTGTTGGTCCTCGGTGCTCAGATCCAACAGATCAGATATGTGCTCCTCCCTTTCACTTCCTATGGTCCTTGGACACTGATATAACGGTCAAGATTCCTCCTATGACCGATCTAATGACTGTTATCGCTCCTCCTCCTAAGATTTCAATTCTTCTGACTTAGAAAGTTTTCTAAGTCTTCAAAAGTCTCAACCTTTGTGCCTCCTATGAGTCTGCCTCTTGGAACTCGACTACACTTCTAAAAAATGTTATCCCTCTTGAGCTTGGTCTTTGTGAAGATTTCGACTTCTCGTGCACTCCTTGTTGTTTAGGGATTCAATAACTGAGATCCAAAGGATTTCTTGAAAATAAATTCTTCTTGCCCTCCTGGTGTTCTCCTTTTGCTCGATGCACACCTTGCAACATATTCTTATGCAAGATTTGAGTTCTTGAGGAGGATTGTGCACGCCTTGCAACAGTCACTTTGCACTCCTTGAAAAGGGAAAGTTTCGTGCTATCTCTTCTGAACTTCGGAACTGAAACATATCCCGTCAACGCTCTCCTTGCGTTTATGTGTACACCTTGCACCAATTCGACAGAAGAGAAACAATTGAAACTTATACTAACATTCACAGTTCCATCTATTCGTAATGAAATTCATTCATTCATGAAAACACCATAACATAGAATTGCAAACAATGTCCACACCATGCATTGGGTCAATTTTACTATGTTATATTCATTCAAAAGAAAAAATAGCCACAACTATAATCAAAACAACAACTAAAACTTAGAAATCTCCTACTAACTTGAAACAACCTCATTTGGGCGTAAAAAACCTCTATTTATCTCAAAGGGTCCTTAGGGTTCCCCTCAACTACTTGTCTACTCCAAAACCTAACCTAACGACTATCTTAGTCCAGTCATATTCCAGAGTAGGAGTGGAAACTCCCACTTCTCTCGCGATCATTCAAGCGTGCTTCAAAATATTTCCCGGTGCTGAGTTCAGGCATGCTTCAAAATATGCATTGTAACTTCCAGCGTTGAGATTCTGAAAATATTCCTAGGTGTTGAGTGGTCCTAGCTCCGCGTGCTTGCTAACAATGCTCCTGCATCACTATTCTAGCTCCATCCTATGAATAATGATGATGATGATATTCCAGCCCATGCTGTGAATAATGATGATGATGATACTCCAACTCCATGCCGTGAATGATGATGTTATTGATGATGAGAAAAAATTCCGATGATTTATAGATGTGACAATCAGTGTTCCATATGTTGTTGATGTTGTTTCCCTCTCTATCTCCTAATTATGTTGTAGAATACCCTTCTTGTTAAGGGGGAGTGTTGAAATATTGTAACTGTGAAGTATATTCTAATTATTATTGAGTTATTATCATATATATCAATTCCCTTTTGTGGATTTATCATGTCGAGACTTATGTATGACCAAATCCCTTTTTGTGGATTGGTCAAACCCTAATCAAATGATTCTAATTGAGAACTCGACCCCTGTGGATAATTAAAGTGGTTTTAGCCACTGAAGAAGTCGACCCTTCTTGATGAAAATACACAACCCTAACGCTCCCTAGCTAGTATAAATAAGAGAGGATAGCACCTCATTCACTCACTTACTCAAGTCACTCATCTAGTGTGCAATTTTGAAGGAAGCTGCAGTTACCGGAAGAAGGAGAGATATGTACATTGCTCAGTATAGGATATTCTCTTGTGTTTGGTCTTTTATCTTGGCATTGTATTGACAATCTATATTAAGGAAGTTTTTGTTGGGTTTTCTCCCCTATGAGGGTTTTCTAGTATAAATTTTGTGTACCTTATGATTTTGTTTCTTTCAGTGATCTTGCTTATGCTATTATTATCTAGTAAAATTGAAAAGAACTTAATAACAACTCTAAATTTAACAACAAGAACTACTTTCTTTGCCATGTCCATTGTCTTGAAAAAAGTCATTATAGGTTCAATGATACATAGAATTGATTCAAGTTGTGTTTACCATCTCTTAATATATGTGATTAACTACTTATCCCAACTAAAATTAGGAGCTTTGGGGGAAGTACTATCCTTTAAAAACACTCTTATATTAGGAATATAATTGGTTGGCAAATATTCAACTAAAAAAATAAAGGAACTTTTCCATAAACTATTGGAGATTTTGGGTGGTTACACTTAACATTTATATATGAATACATTTTTGGGAAAAGTCAATCATGGGATATTAACCACTGTAAGTTTCCCATGTTTGGTGGTAACTTCCTGAAATTTTTATAATATATGTCCATATATCAAGTTACAAAGATTAGAAGGAAAGAAAATACAAAAAGTGAAAGGGCATGCCATTGTTCTCAACAACTTCACAAAATCCATTGATGTTGTTATTCATATTTAGTAATAGAACCTTGTTCCTTTTATAGCCGCAAGTAGTTGGAGGATACTCCACTGACAAAAGCATGGAGAAAAAAAAATCTCCATGGACTCACTCCTAGAAACAATATAAGAATAGGTGAATTGCTCATTACTATTTCTGCCATACTTTCATTTTATTACAAGGCTCTTGAAATCAATTTCTTATTGATCTTCCACCTCAAATCCTTTCCGAATCTAGAATATAAAATATCTAAATTGAAAACTGTTATTTCTCATTGGGTTTCCAATTCAACTCAACTTATAATGCATTAAATTTAGGAAAATTAAAAAAGGCATCCTTTGAGCTCTCATTTTCAAATAGACAAATAGAAACATGAAGATAACAATGGCCTTCTTGTTGTTTTAGTTTTAAAAAAAATATTGTCTTCTTTATATGATGATTGTCTTCTTTCTCTTGGGAGAAAACGCTTAAGAAGATATGTATGAATTGTTAGACTATAGAATATGGTGTGCTTGTTTTACCATTGACGATACCCTCATCACCCAACCACAAGCCAAAGCCTCCCTTCGAGCACCTTAACCTTGACCTAAGAATTCCTCCGGAAGCAAACCCTAGGCTAGATAGCCAAACAAAGGGCAACACATCTCTCCCCAAGGATAGCGCACCACAAAAGACTGATCAGATAGTCCCAAACCCTAGCCAAGAGATATTCAAGCCAATACTGAAACTAGCTACTGCTGCACCTGCACCTACAACCCTCCTCCAAACCTGCGCACCAACTGCAACTGTAGTGTGCACCAACTGGGAAAACTGCAGTCCTGAGATGTGACAAAAGAAAAACTAGCACCCTGTATTTATAGTAATCCTGCCAGTTTACTGGGGCTGACTTCTCCTTCTGGGTATGTGTCTGTTCAGTATATTATTATTAATTTTGGTCGACTTCTTCTCTTGGAGGCTAATCGCCTAATATAAATTATATTCTTGAGCTGACAAGGCTTCTAGGGTTATTATCCAATTCATTATGGTTTCTCTTGCTTCTCAGAGTCTTCTATTCTCGTCAAGTTCACATATAGAGGTAAATACCTCCCGCAGCTACCATAATACTAACACTCCCTCCTAGCTAGAGAGGTATTTACAGGTAATGGAATTGAGCACAAAACATACCATTTACCCGATAGCATCAATATAGTCATCTAGACTATTTCATGACTAGATCATGAGCATCACCATCACTATCAACTGCATCATCTCTCGAAATCATACTTCATCTGAGTAATATGATGATGGATAAGTCACTCTCACCATGGAGTGATACAAGAGGAGTAAAAGCTCTGAACTATTTTCTGTCTAGAAAATCTCTGTTCATCATTCATCTGAATGATCATCTCCAATAATCTACTAATAGTCTTCAAGGCAATTAGAACAAGGATAGAACACACCTGTGTCTATTCATAGTAGTACACAACTACAATCTAGTGGTTAACTACCACATCAAGTAGCACATAAGTACTTGATTGAGTAGTGAAACACATTCACCACAGTAGTCCTCATCTACTGTCATAATAGTCTTCATAACAAACATCTGAGAGCATCCTGCATAGAAACAATGTTATGATAAAAACTGTATCATCTGGGCCAATCTTTCTCTCACGTCTGTGAGATCTGAAAGAGTGTTTGCCACCACAGTAGTCTTCATATGCATAGAAACAATGTTATCATAAAAACTGAATCAACTAGGCCAATCTTTCACTCACTCCTTGTGAGATCTGAAAGAGTGTCTGCCCTCAGTATATAATATCAACAATGATCATCTAGGCCAATCTTTCACTCACATCTATGATATTTGAAAGAATGTCTGCCCTCAATATATAACATTAATAATAATCATCTGGGCCAATCTTTCACTCACATCTATGAGTTCTGAAAGAATGTTTTCCCTCAACATAGACTATCAATAATAGGCTATCTGCCCCATTCTTCTCAACCAAGGAAGAAGTTGTTTCTGATTTCTGAACCTGGACCATTTCCCACCCTGGGCCATTCTTCTGACACTAAACAAAGTGTAACCTGGAGAGAATGAGTCTGCCCTCAAGAAATGCTTGGACCATTCCTTACCTTGGGCCATTCCTTCGACACTAAACACAGTGTAACCTGGAGGGAATGAGTCTGCCCTAAGGAATGACTGTCCTGGACTATTCCCCACCCTGGGCCATTCCTCCGACACCAAACAAGGTGTAGCTTGGAGAGAATAAGTCTGCCCTCGAGGAATAACTATCCCTGATTGCTGAGCCTGGACTACTCCCCACCCTGGGCCATTCCTCCGACACCAAACAAGGTGTAACCTGGAGTGAATGATTCTGCCCTCAAGGAGTAACTGTTCGGACCATTCCCCACCCTGGTCCATTCCTCCGACACTAAACAAGCGTAACTTGGAAAGAATGAGTCTGCCCTCGAGGAATGTCTGTCCTGCATCAACCTCCAAATGGACGATTCTTCGAAACTGCTCACATCTGTGAACTTTGAAAGAATGACTGCCTGACGAGGCAGACCATTCTACTTGACCACTACACAGAGTGACTGCCAAGAAGAATGACGAGCACCTGTCATTATTATGCGACTGGATAATCTCCTATGACAACTAGTACAATATAAATTTATAGAACACACCTGTGTCTATTCCAGTAGTACACAACTACTCAGACTTTGTGAACCACATTCACAGACTGTCCTTCATAACAAATAGCAACCTGCATATAAACAATGTTATGATAAAAACTGTATCATCTGGGTCAATCTTTCACTCACAGCTGTGAGATCTGAAAGAATGTCTGCCACCATAGTAGTCTTCATCCGCAAAGAGACAATGTTATCATAAAACTGAATCAACTGGGCCAATCTTTCACTCACGTCTGTGAGATCTGAAAGAGTGTCTGCCCTAAATATAGAATATCAACACTGGGCTATTTGCCCCATTCTTCTCAACCAAGGAAGAAGGATTGTTTCTGATTTCTGAACCTGGACCATTTCCCACCCTGGGCCATTCTTTCGACACCAAACAAGGTGTAACCTGGAGAGAATGAGTTTGCCCTCGAGAAATGCTTGGACCATTCCTTACCCTGGGTCATTCCTCCGACACTAAACAAAGTGTAACCTGGAGGGAATGAGTCTGCCCTAAGGAATGACTGTCCTGGACTATTCCCCACCCTGGGCCATTCCTCTGACACCAAACAAGGTGTAACCTGGAGAGAATGAGTCTGCCCTCGAGGAATAACTGTCCCTGATTGCTGAGCCTGGACTACTCCCCACCCTGGGACATTCCTCCGACACCAAACAAGGTGTAGCCTGGAGAAAATGAGTCTGCCCTCGAGGAGTAACTGTCCGGACCATTCCCCACCTTGGGCCATTCCTCCGACACTAAACAAGTGTAACCTGGAAAGAATGAGTCTGCCCTCGAGGAATGTCTATCCTGCATCAACCTCCAAACGAACGATTCTTCGAAACTGCTCACAACTGTGAACTTCGAAAGAATGACTGCCCGGCGAGGCGAACCATTCTACTTGACCACTACACAGAGTGACTGCCAAGAAGAATGACTGTCCTAGACCACTCCCCATAATGGGAAGTCGTTGTCTATGATACATCAAAAATCAGTCTGCCTCCCATGTTAACTACAATGGGAAGTCACTGTCCATCAGAAATCTCAATCCACTTTCTGAACAGGAAAGCATCTGTCCAATCTGGACTATTTCTCAATTACAAAGATAAATGCTCCCTCTTAACTGGAGAGTTATTTAAATCACAAAAATAAATGTTTGCGTACCTTCTTTTAGTTTGGAGAGTCTTCCCTTTTGGTTAATAGAGTTATTTCCAAGAGCTCTAGCTTGAGTATGCAAGTCCTTTCATCTTGGATAGAGGCTTTACCAAAATGTATGCTTATCTGCTCATCTGTGGAGATATGTATTGGAGAAAAATTTTTCTTCTTTCTAGACTTCATCATGGGTAGTGTAGTGCTTGTACTGTAGTCTGGAACACTGTGAAGGATTCTTGTAGATTTGAATAATAGAGTATATCATAGTTGGAGAACTAGAACATATCCGTGTGGTACTTCTTCTGTCATCATAAGATCTGATCTTCTGAGTAGTCATCTTGATGTTTATGGGAAATCTTCACCACGCTTCTGATGTGCATTGGAGGTTCTCCACCAAGTTGTCTTCTTCTTATCTGCATACAAGAGTATCTTTCTGGTATGCCTCAAAGTCTTGAGATTCCTCTGCATGCGCTCTTTACTTAATTTCTTCTGGAGAACATTCTTTGCATTCATCTGATGTAGAATTATGACTCATGGATGTTGCGAATAATATAATGACTTATATAGAGATAAGTCTGGTGTACTGGAATAATCAATCATCATAGTCTTCTCCTTCCATCTGAGAGAACCTTTGGTTCTAGATCTCACAATGATTTCATTCATAAGTCTTTTGTACACTGTTCTTCATCACGACTTTCAATTCTTCTGCTTGATTGCTTTTAGTGAGTTCATATCAGGCTGGTAATCTTATGATTCTTGATACAATGACTGGTTGTTCTAGTTCTTCTTTCTTTCTTGGAATCTTCATGTTCTTCTTCATGTTTTTCATTATCTCTTGGGTTTATGGAGTTTCTTGTAGATTTCATGTTCTAGAGATTCCACTTCTTACCTTCATCATCGGTTCACGGATCTGGATGGACAACCAGGAATACTTTAAGGCTTCTCTTTGAAGAGGTCTTTTTCTGTGGTTGAGATGAACACGTGCTGTGTTTTTCATGGCTTCTACCATGGATACATACATTTCGTCATATTCAATGGATCATAGGATTAGCTCCCTCCTAGTCCTTGCTTCATGTAAGAGTGCATATAGTCGGCTTCCTCCATCTGATAGAGTCCATGATTTTATTTGTATCCTTATTGTTTTCTACAATATACGATAGAGTCCATGCTTCCATCTGCATCCTTATTATCTTCTGCAATATATGATTGGTTCTCTTGTTTAACAGAGTCCACGCTTCCGTCTTATTGTCTTCTACAGAATGTCATAATTCTTTTTCTGGTCTCTTCAAGATTGATTTCTGATTTCGGTCTTATCTTGTAATGTCTTTCACATGATTTGTATTTCATCCTCTCATACGTATTATCTAATGATATTCATCCTTGTCTTGTTGTTCTTTCATAGGTATAGTTCTTCTTGGAACACATTATCTTCCAAGAG
>CBVK0100323547.1:29022-39164 GCA_900067695.1 Picea abies
TTGGAACACATTATCTTCCAAGAGATAGATATACAAGATATGTATAGAGATGAAGCAAGAAAGATATGTACAAGAAAATAAGAAGAGTGTTGTTACCTTTTAGTAGAAGAAATCTCTTCCATCCTGCTTAGTCTTCTTTGTCGGTTCCTTTTCTTCGGAAATCGATGCTTTGTGTTTATTCTTTCTTTTCTTTAGCTCAGGACACTGGTTTCTGTAGTGACCGTACTTCTGACAGTTGAAGCATTGTATTTCTGAGATGTCTTTCTCTTGATTTGGCTTCCTCCTTGAACCAAACTTCTTTTTGTTTATGAAGTTCTTGAATCTTGCTGTGAAGGCTTGATCATCGTTCTTCTTTTGAGGTTTCTCTTTTGCATTGATCCTTGATTTTTCTTGAGCACAACAAGTCCAAAGTTCTTCAAATATCGGGTACTCCTTCCTTGTGTTCATGCTTGTGGAAAATGCATCCCTGAAGTGATCTCTTCAATAGCTTGTAGTTGATCTCTTAGCTGGGAGATCTTTACAAAGTAGGATGTTATGATGTTGTCATCATTCATCTTCATGTCACAGAGCTCATTCTTCATACTCATAACTCGTCCAATGTTTCTAACTGAGAAGAGATTCGTTAGGGCATCATACATCTTCTTCGATGAGTCAAGATGGGAGATGTAGGGTATCAAGTGGTATTTTATGGAATCCACTATGATACTCATGGAATTGATGTCAACGTCTTTGAACTTCTCCATAGCTGCAACCTTCTGTGGTTCCTTCTCTTCTCCTTCTTTAAACTCTGGCTTCACAATCTTTCCTTTCACAATATCCAACACTTTATTCTTATCAAGGATGAGGTCAATCCTTGTCTTCCATGCTCTGAAGTTGGAGGCTCCTTCTAGCTTGTTCTCAGACTTCATAGAGTTCATCATGGCTTGCTTGACTTGGTCAAACCCTAGATTTGACTAGAAATACAAACTTCACGTCTTGGCCTTTTGAGAGTACCAGGAGATGCACTGCAATAGGGTGCACTGATCTATCCGGAGATTAGGTCAATCTCGTCACTAAAGGTGCCTCGACAAGAGGTTTAGGGTTTCTGCAACTGCTTCTACTGGTAACCCTAGTTGCAGTGATTTTGGAAGCTGCTCCTGCTAGTAATCCTAGCGACAGTTACTCAACGAGCTCAATGTCTAGCGGTTATGTTTCCTTCCAACGTTTTAGGATGACTAAAGGAGTGTGGGCCCATAACTTGTTAGAATATAGAAGATGGTGTGCTCATTTTACGATTGACGATACCCTCGTCACCCAACCACAGGCTGAAGCCTCTCTCCGAGCACCTTAACCTTGACCTGAGAATTCCTCTGGAAGCAAACCCTAGGCTAGATAGCCAAACAAAGGGCAACGCATCTCTCCGCAAGGATAGCGCAACACAAAAGACTGATCAAATAGTCCCAAACCCTATCCAAGAGATATTCAAGCCAATACTGAAACTAGCTGCTGCTGCACCTGCACCTGCAACCCTCCTCCAAACCTGCACACCAACTGCAACTGCAGTGCGCACCAACTGGGAAAACTACAGTCCTGAGATGTGACAAATGAAAAACTGGCGTCCTGTATTTATAGTAATCCTGCCAGTTTACTGGGGCCGACTTCTCCTTCTGGGTATGTGTCTGTTCAGTATATTATTATTAATTCTGGCCGACTTCTTCTCTTGGAGGATAATAGCCTAATATAAATTATATTCTTGAGCCGACAAGGCTTCTAGGGTTATTATCCAATTCATTAGGGTTTCTCTTGCTTCCCGGAGTCTTCTATTCTCGTCAGGTTCACATATATAGGTAAATACCTCCCGCAACTACCATAATATTAACATGAATAAGTCAATAACAAAATCCTTTGTATATATGCTCTTGAGACAATCCCCAAGGGAAATCCCAATTCCCCAAAGAATAGATTTCCCAATTCCCCAAAGAATATATTTGAGTTGAACTTGGGCCAGAAGACTGAGTAGAGGAATCCTAAAGCAGCCAAAATCAAACAACAGGGGAAAAATGGGGAACCAAACTTTGAGCAGGATTTATTCATGGTGGGGATCTATTGTGACTAGGAGAATGTGTTATCCAACTCCTTTAGAAGAAATTTTGTTCACAATAATACATTCATGGTAGAAGCAACATATGTGTCAAATTCCTCAAAAAAATAAAAAGTAGAGGTGTAGAGTTCAAAACTACGACAATCCTTTTGATTGTCTTAATGAATTTTTTTGATATCTATTATGATATCTCTTATCTCTTCAACAAAATTTTCAGTCGATCTTGTCAATGCGATGCTTATGTATGTTGCCTTGCCATCTTTACCCTTTTGTGAGATTTACATTCTTTCATATCGATTATTTTGAATGACTCGAAGTTTCTAAAACTATACATGATGAACCCTAAAATATATTGAGATTTATTAGTAGTTTAAGACTTAAATTCAACTAAACTCAACATCTTTAGGTAATTTCCAAGCCTAGACTATGAGTTAATTTGGTAAAGTCTTGCACCAAAATATTTTCCAATTTGTAAGATGGCTTTGGGATGAAGTCCTTGATTTCATGGGATAAATAGTAAAATGCTTCCTCACTCCAGTATTAACATCCCCAACAATTTCAGTGTCTTGCCTTGTGGGCTCTCTCTAGATTATTGCTGTTTTCTACGTGATATTTGTTATTACAAGCTATTACTATTACTATACATTCCTATGGTGGGATTTGTTTTTCATTAATACTTACTCTAAGTGTAGAGTGTGACTCCTTATGCAAAGTAACCCTAAATCATCTTCTAACGCATTATTCTTGAGTTTGAAATGGTTTTACAATTTTGTTGTTGGTTCTTATTTAATGTCAATAATGACAAATTTTGTTTATTATAGGTGCATAAGGTTCTATGCAATTGTAATAATTCCTTGGGTGATTTCCCATGTTTATGTGATGGATTTTTTAGTAAAAGCTTCAAACTGTAGGATGATTATTATTGATTTATGAAAAGATGTGCAGATGCAAGCAATTGTGAGTCCTATTACATGCTTGGTATGGTAGCATTTATGAGACATGCATTGGTTTATGATATTTTTGGAGATTAAGTGATTTTTCTAGTTCAATCATGTAGAGCCTTGCTATGTATGTACACAGACATCAATAGATACATAATTTCTAGTTTTTATCATCTGAGACTCAACTCTCTCCTTATTCATTTCTCTTATTCTCTTATGGGGTATTTCTATTGATTTTTTCCACATTGTGTAATGTCCCAGCTTGGTTGTAGACACCTGAGTCCTACAACCCCCCCTGCCTCTACCTCGGGTGAGACTTCATCTGCTTCGCAGGTGTTGCTGAAAGGGTTGATAGTTAGGGTTTTGTTGGTGCGCTGTTGAACCATTGAACCTCGGGTCTGCCCCTGTGCCAACAAATGGTTCCGTTGCCGGGACCTGAAACTATGATTGCTGGGAACTGAAGAAAAGAGAAAGATTTGTGCCTAGATTCTTTGTTGTAGTGCACAATATTCTACTTGACTTGCGAAGATCTGTGCTAAGAGAGAAGCTCGATCTGAAGAAAAGAGTTAAGATATTAAAGCTTTGTGCTATGGTAAAGGTAAGATAAGTGGAAAATTTTGCTTCAAAAGTATGAATCTAGGTATGTTTGATAGATTTTGTCCTAGTATGAAAAATAGGGCACGACTAGAAGAAATATTTGATCTGAATAAATTTGATAGAGATAGTGAAAGATATGTTATTCCTATGCATCGAAATAATTTTTGGACTAACAAGTGGATGCAGGAACCTAGAAAGAATTTTTGTAGATTGCAGATCCATCACTATGCTCCCAGTGCGCAATATAGGAAAGGCTAGGGATCATTTAAAAGAACGAGAGGATTGACACTGTGTTATAATTGCAAAAGATCGAGACATATTGCTAAGGAATTCCCTGGTACATGTCCTATTTGTTTTTGTTGTAAAGCTATTGGTCACAAAG
Organism: Picea abies; assembly: GCA_900067695.1. Taxonomy (NCBI): domain Eukaryota; kingdom Viridiplantae; phylum Streptophyta; class Pinopsida; order Pinales; family Pinaceae; genus Picea; species Picea abies. The sequence goes on from CBVK0100323547.1 coordinate 33,023, forward strand.
TTGAGTATTTCCCTAGAATGATTGCCAAAGTTGAAAAGATGAACATGAGACAAGAAAACTATGAAGAAGGTCAAGGGACTAAGGAAATGTTAGAAAACCAGAAAGAATCAAAGACTATCTTATTACAACTCAAAGAAACACTGAATGATCACAAAGACATCAATTTACCAGAGATATTAAAAGGGAAGCAATGCATAGAAACAAGAATAGGAGACTTCGACATAGACTGTGTCTTGGATGAGGAAACACAAGTGAATATCATGCGAGAAAGCACTTGGGAAATTTTGGGAAAGCCTGCTATGATACCTTCATTGGGAAGGATAGGTATGTTTAAAGGAAAGATGATAACCCTATGTGGAAGAGTTACTAATGTATCTCTGATTTCTCATGAAACATCGACCGAAGAAGAATTTGAAGTCATTAAGTTTGTTGAGAACAATACCCCTTTCCCCCTTTTAGTAGGAAAGACTTGGATTGATAAAGATCAAATCCGAAGGAAAGAAGAGGAGGAAGCTACAAAACATAAGAAGAAAGAATTAAGGGACCTCATAGCTAGAAAAATAGAGCGACTAATACAAGAACAAGAGGATAAGTCGAAGAAACAGAGGGCCAGAGAATTAGTTGTCAAAGTTGAAAGAACACAAGAAGGCTTAAAGAACTTGTCCATGTAGGAAATAAGTGCATCCACCCCGAAAATAGTAAGATAAGAGGTATTACATTTGAACCCTTTGAAAGAACATCATCAGTGCGAAGTTACTACGCTAAGAGAAGATAAGAATAAGAATGGAAAGAGGAACCCAGAGACTCAAATCACAGGAAAGAAGGAAAGAAATCTTAGTAAGAAGAAAGAAAAGTTAGAAAAACTGCAGGAAGTTACAAAAAAGACTTCGCAGAAGGTAGGCTTGTAGAACTTGAACCTCGTCGGAATAGCAGAACCACATAGAATGGGACTTTTCCATGACAAAGCTATATGATCGTAGGAGGCATCCCGACCATTAGAATGACTCTCCTGAATGGTTAGAAACACAGTTATTTCCAGAAAGACCGTCGTTGGACCATTGGGACCGTGCCATAACGACCCGATTCGTATTGATTGAGGCATTCCTGCCCATTGGAGGAATCCGTTACGAAGTTGCTTATTTAACCCGACGGATGCTGTGCTTGGACCACGTTTCACAAACTAAGATATCCGAGCTAACAACAAATTGATTGCATACCGTGCTGTGCTGTCTAGACCTCATCGTCTGTTTGATTACCTTGTCTATATGTTTTCTTACCCGATCTCCTTGATTACAAGTGTGAATGTCAGGCGAGCATAGTGTGCTAGAGAAGTCTATGGAGGATATTTTGATAGACCTCATGGCTGAGAAAGTCATGTCTATAGGAATATAAGCATTGCCAACTAGCGGAGTGAAAGCATCCCCATCGACTAGACGACGTTCTGGTTGTGCTGCTGAGAAATGAAGAAAACACTGCGATGATCTGGCTAATGCGAAGCAGATCCCGTTGGTCTTTCCAGACTACATCCCCCCTTTGGCTGGCGCAGTTAACCATGAAAAAATCCCACGTGATTTAGAATACACACTGATCACTGCATACCTATTGAAGGGGATACACATAGTTGGGCCTCGGTTGGGACTAATCCCAGCTCTCAAGATCAATGACTTCAACCTCGGAGACCGGAATAACTGAGTGATCCTCGTGCCGCATAGGTATCGAATGAAGACGACTGGGAAGAAGCCTCGAATAGTTCCCCAATTGTGGATTAAGGAGATCGCGCGATCCACGACATTGAACGTGATGAAGATCCCCAGATTCGACCGACAAGAGGTTAACGCTTGCGTTAAACTCCTCTTGTCGTGCTATCATGGAGGTTTTCTTTGGTTAGATAGGTGTATCACTGTGGATCCGATGTTGATCCACTTGATCATTGGATTGAGCATGCAGGGATCATAACCTCAACATTTCTACCCAGGAAAGGCTACATATCGCTCCTTGGCCCAGCGTATAAAGGAAGACTATGGTGATGTAGAGAAGCAAAAGTGAGGCTATAAGGTAGCCTCTATCCAGGATGGTGCAGAGCACCTTGCTTGCTAACTAATCGCTGGCAAGCTCGTCAGAAATAACTGACCGACACAAGTCACAGGGTTCGTAGTGGACCTCGTAAGGAAGTGCGTAGAATGAATTCAGATGAACTGGGCAAGTTACCTTGTCAATGAGTTGGAGAAGGACTGCCGTGAAGCACATGATTAAGGGTATGAATTTCACTTTAGTTGGCTACTGAAATTGATCGCATTTGTTTCTTGGAAAATGTTGGAAGGTGCAGCCTTCCTAGAAGTTGAGCCATTGGAGCCATTGGCCGCAAGGTTCTCCAGCTTGTGGTACATGAATGATATGGCGAAGCAATGGAAATCGAATGCAGTGTTCCACGCTTACTACCTACAACTGAAGCATGCCATTGAAGCATTCCCATGGATGACCCCGAATACTTTGCATCAGTACAAGCCACTAGCAAAGTTCCATGTAGAATGATAGTTCATCTGCATCACCGTGCGTAGGGATGAAAGTAAGGAGGAGATGTAGTCTTATTATAAAATGATCGATGAAGACATGGAAGAGTTCACTAAGGAATGGCCAACATAATTCCTTATACCGGTTGAAGATGTAGAACTCGCTGACCCCGACATCATCGAATGTCCTTTGGTCACCTGGACTAAGTATGATGGACAAAGTAGCACAAAGAAAAAGAATAAAAAGAAAGAAGTGAAGGAAATAGAAAGTGATGAGAAGGATAGTGCATAAGAGGAAATTAGGCCTGATTCACCCGCAGGAGGAGGAGGAGACGAAGTGAACCAAGAGGAAGGAGGGGAAGAAAGAGACAAGAAATAAAAAGGTGAAATGAAATCACCAAAGGATCCCCTTACAGAGGTCAATACATCGAAGAAAAGGAAGGTTTATCTCTAGAAACCCTCAGCACGGAAGAAGACCCGAGCCAACAAGCCTTAGTCGAAGAATGTGCTCACAGTGGATGATGTTCATCTCATCATCACAATCGTAGAGGACACTTCAGAAGACATCTTGCAGACACATGGAGAAAAGAAGGAGTCGATGTATGAAAGAATAGAGAAGGAGCTCAAGGAAATACACCAAGCTATCCATTCGAGCTGTGCAATACCTACTGTGCCTTCATCATAAAAAATTGCAGAATTGGGGGATGAGCCCACCCAATTATGAAGGCTAGCAGATGCAACCAAGGCTTGACTTAGTCAAGTCCAAGAATAAAAGGAGAAGGCCACAAAGGCCTTAGAGCAAGAAAAGGAAGAGGTCCTAGAGAAAATTCGAATTGCACAGAAGGAGAAAAATGAAATTCAGGCGAAGTTCAAGAAGAACAATGCAAAGATACAGGAAGAAAAATACCAATTGCTCACAGAGCATATTGCGATCAAGGAGGAAGTAACTAGAGCACTTCTATCTATGTCAGGTTTGGCATAGGAGGAGCCAGAGTCAACTGAGATGCAAGTGGGGAAGCTCTCTGAGGCCATTCAACAGCTGCAAGAAAGAGTAATGGAGCTAGAAATACAAACAGTGTCGAGCACTTCACAAGAAGTATGCGACCAAAGGGAGGAAGCTGACAGGAACACAGTAGAAAGAATTAGGGCACTAGCCTCAAAGTGTAAGAAACTAAGTGATAGAAATGAACATACCTATGCATTCCTTGTAGAAGATCTAGAGCTGAGGAAATTGGAAGCACAACTTTATGAGGCGAAGCAATAGGCGTCCACCGTGCAAGCACAGATGAAGCTGCTTACTGTAGTTGAGAAGATGAAGAGGTCGCAGGAGCAGTGCATAGTATAGTAGTAGGTTACTTCCATCCATAAAAAAGTCATGGAGGTGACATAGAGACTCCAACTAGTGCAGGGCGGAGCCTGCACGCTTTTTGAAGAGATCGAAGGACAAGGATCATAGCTGGAACAGGTGGTCGCAACAGTGGAACAATGCCTAGAAGGGACTCCCACCGAGAAAGTAATTCAGGAGTTCGCCGAGCAGGAGGCTCTGGCGAAGAAGCAAGTCAAGGCATCTCGAGCCAAGCTTGAGGGCTTTGAAGCAGTGTTTCCCAGATCTGAGTGACTTGGGACGAGTCACAGGTGAGTGTTGGGGGCCTGTTGTCCCTTGACCAAGTTTTGAGGAAAACTTGGCCATGTTTGACCATTTTTGGGACTTCCATAGGCTAGTCTAAAATGGAGTGCCCAGGCAAAGCAGAGATCACGGGATCTCACTTATTTTGCGGGATTGTGGACCAAGCAAAGGGTTATTAGGGTTTATATAATGGGTTAAGGGATGTTGTCCCATGGGTTTAACCATGATGAGGCCTTGCTGTAATTGTATAAATAAGTAGCTAAGCGATGTAATAGTAGTAGTTGGCTATGTGCACAGTATGTTTGGCTTAGTGCAAGAGAATGTAAGTTGCTTGGTGCATAGATATCGTATGTAAGGATTTTTTCTATTGAGGAGTTGGCTCTGTGCATTAACTTGATTTTGAGGAAGGTGGATCTAGTGCACTGTGCGTAGATCACCTATCCAGTGAGAAGATGAGCTATGTGGCTTTGTGCACAGGACAAGATGAATGTAAGGAGATATAAGACTAATAAAGAAGAAGAATAAGTTGGTGGACATAGCCCCACACTGGGGTGAACCACGTGTATCCTGTGTTGATGTTCTTTGTGAGATGTTGTTAATGTCGTTTATGTGCTTATTTGCTTAGTGTTGTTGTATAACCTATAATGAATGCATATGATATTGTATCTTAGTTCTTAATGATGTGAATAAATTCTAGATCTGAGCTTATTCTATGTGCTAAACGATTATATGTGCTTAATCTTGATTGCTACTGTGCCGATCTGTAATAAGGGTTTAACCTGCAATGTGAATAAGGTTCAAGAAATAATGCATGTTATTGTCTAAGTGCTCTATCAAGTGTTGTAATCATAGGTCTGTGTCCCAACTTGGTTATAAACACCTGAGTCCTGCAACCCCCCCTTCTTCTACCTTGGGTGAGACTTCATTTTCTTCATAGGTGTTGGAAAAAGTGCCGATAGTTAGGGTTTTGTTGGTGCGTTGTTGAAGCATTGAACCCTGGGTATGCCCCTGTTCCAACATGTGGTATTGATGACAGAGGCTGCAATTGCATCACATCTCAATTCTCTCAATTACTTGGATGCTACACAGTTCAATGGTAGTGGAGGATCAAGAAAATATAAGGATTTGAAGGAAAGAGTAGTTCTATGTGCAAAAGTAGTTGTTCTTGCCTATGTAGACATGACATGAGAAGTTGGTTATGCGATATGGATATAGAATGAAGAATAAGGGTACAAAGGGAAGGGAAATCATTCTAAAATCTAATGCAAGAGAGGTCGAGGTTGTTAGGGAACCATCTATGTAGTGTTTTTTTGATGTTGAGCTACATTCGTGCATAATATGAAATATAAATTATGCCCATATAAGCATGTAATGTTAGTTTTCCAAACAAATTGGGTGGTTCTCTGGTGTAGGGCCAACTTATTTTAGTGACCAATACCTTCTACAAAGGCTTGTTGAAGGAAATCACTACTCATCCCTTAGTGATTTTCGTTGCAATGCGTTGCCATCAAATATTCATGGGGATAATGCATTTATTGTAGATAGGTTTGTTGCACATCCATTGGAGATAGGTTTAATACTATGCTCTCATTTAAAATGTGGGTGACTAGAGACTTGAAGACATGAATTCAGAAGGTTCTCTACATGTGGTTGGTTAATAATTGTCCACATTCTTGTCAAGCTCAAGGAAAATTTTAGGGGTGGAATTTCAAAGGGAGATTTTTAATTACTACATTGTTTTATATGGTATAGCCCAAAAATAATATACGATATAATTTTACATTCTTTTAATAGCCAACCTAAAAATAAATATAACTATACAAGCTCCTATTTTCCCCTTGATTCTTCTTTGTTTGATTTCTTTGTTTGAGGTTTTAAACTTGATATTGATAAGTGTATGTAGGTAAATAGATGAGTAGGTACAATATTCAGTCAATGATCCAATGTAATGGGAGATAACCCAATTATATAGTGCAATACATGAAGGGTTGTTACCAATCAATCA
>CBVK0100323566.1:0-11807 GCA_900067695.1 Picea abies
CAATGAAAGAAATGTGAAAAATCGATTGATAGCTCGAAAAACTGATTCACCCCCCCTCTCAGTATTTCTCAACATAAAGTTGCATTCAAAGTAATGGTGTAAGGTACCAGATATATTATAATAAGCAGGAGCAAAAATATTGCAGTAATTACCAGTAGAACAAAATATAGAGAATCACAACACCAAAAATGATACCTATATTGATATAAATCCAAGTTCACTTGCCTCATCGAGGGGGAAACCTCTAGCAGAGCATAGCTATATTACAATAATTCTCAGGACAAGATGTTATGATGCCTTCTACTCCTATTTATATTAATTTTATCTTCTAAAGAACATTCTAGAGGAAGATTATTTCTAGAAGAGGAAGCTTCTATTAAGTCTTCTTACATTAGACTTTTTTCACATTATTAAATAGGCCTTATTAACTAATGTCAGCCTTTTTTACATAGAAAATATGTTATTCTACTTATGTGCGGGGTTAGGGAGGTTAGGTCCCTAAGAAATGGAGGAGAAAGAAAAAATGGAATTTAAAAACCATCAACTAATGCTAACCAACAACTTTGATTTTCATCTTAGTCGGTTATTCCTCACGTGAAGGTTGAGGGAAAATAACATCTTGTAAGTTATTTTATTGGATAATATTCTTTAAAAAAATCTTAATACAAAGCCACCTTTAAAATAATTGTAACAAATTATCCTATTCTTTACTTGAAATATTAATATAGATATGTTAGTAAGTATTAAATTTTGGATAAGTTTAGAATTAAATGGAGGATTAACACTTAAATGAACTTGTATTAAACTATGAATAAGTTTAGGATAAATGGAGGATTTACACTTAAATGAGCTTTTTAAATTAAAAAAAAAGTAAATGATCTTGAAACTTGTATTGCTCAAAACAATGAGAAACAATTATGGAAAAATATTCTAATTGAACCTTATTCATGCTTTCAGAAAAAAATAAAGTTAAGNNNAATATTCTAATTGAACCTTATTCATGCTTTCAGAAAAAAATAAAGTTAAGAAATTAATGTGAATAGTTGGAATGGAGTATACACATAACAAATCAAATAAGATATAAGAAAATTATGGATGGTCAGTTATATCACAAGGAAGAGGTACAAGTTAAAATGAAATGCATAACAGAATGAGGATAAACCAGAGGTGAGTTCAAAACCTAAAGGTGAAGGTTTCAGCAAAGAATGAATACCTAAATACCTAAATTTTTAGGAGAAGCAACCGAAGAATGAAAAACACATCAGAGATAGGATTTTTTAATGTTCTTCAACGGGCAAAACTAGAAGAGGAATATCCATTTAGCATAGTTAAAGAAAAACAAAATAATAGAAAAGGAATCCCCATTTGAGACAATTTAAAAAAAAAAAAACAACAGTTAAGGGAAAATTGATAAGTAAACCCCTTTGTCTACCTTTCATATATCCCAACTAAATTGAAGTTCAACAGTTTCCAGAACATGTTCTTTCTATATATATTGTATATTTGGTAGTTTGACAAGTTACAAAAGGATATACTTGTTAGACATAGTACATAAGGATATAGTTGTCAGACATACTATATTGTGCTCTATATAGTGTTTTAAATTTTATATATAAATTCCCTTCAATTACTATAATGTGCTTGGATTAGTGGTTTGGATCTTAGCAATTAATAGAGCATGAACTTAATGTATTGTTGAATTAGAAGTAACCCTAAGATAAAAAAAAATTATGGCACTATAAATAAATATCTACAACCATGCAAATACAAGTTTAGAATACAAATATTGTATTTATGTCTAATTGGGCTTATATTTTATAGTAATTAGATTAAAAAAATCATTTCAGTAGCGAGTTCCCAAGGGAAGTCCCTGTAATGAAATCCCTATGAGCACAATTCTAGAGCGAATTAATACCCTAGGAGGATTAAAATAAGTATGAAGGAGAAAACCCCATTGAAATCATCCATGGGCTCCAAAACAAAAAACCCACTTTCCCAACTTGCGACCAGATCTAAACAGGTTAGTTCATTGAAGGTATCAGAAATTTCCCAGGGAGAAACCATTTTTCTTCTATTGCCATTCTGTTTCCTCAAAATCCAATTCTTCTTTTACTTGAAATCCGCAAAAAAAATGGTATTGCATAGAGAAGAATCTGAAAAGAAATACCGGCCTAAATGAAGTGAACTCTCCATAATGAACTCCCTAGGAGCACAATTCCAGATTGAATCAGTCCACTAGGAGGATTAAAATAAGTATGAAGGAAAAAAATCCATTAAAAACATCCATGGGATCCAAAACAAAAATACCTACTTACTCGACTCGCGACCAGATCTAAACAAGTCAATTCATTGAAGGTATCAAAAACTGCCTAGGGGAAACCATTTTGCTTCTATTTCCATTCTGCTTCCTCAAAATCCAATGCTTCTTCTTATTGGAACCAACAGAAATTCTGGTATTGCACAAGTTGAAGAGAGTCGCTGAGAATTTCCTCAAATAAATACCGGCCTAAACAAAGTGAACTCGATGGTTTCTTTGCCTAGAATGTTCATTTGCAGATCTAGCTTTGTATCAAATTCCCTGGAATTCAATGGTTTGTGTATCACAACAACAGATGCATCGGGAAAAGATAAGGAACAAAATTACAATCAAATGACATGTGGATGACATGGGAGAGAAGAAACATGGCATGTTCTTATAGGTTTTACACAGATGACAAAGGTCTCTAGAGGAACCTCCCCTCAAAAGAACACCTTTGGCTTAGTAAAACTTATCATGAATATCTCATGGTTGTATAGGGTAGATGCATTAGGAAAAGGTTTTCTTGATATCTAGTATTTTGGTATTTTCACCTACAATATATATAAAGAGAGAGTTATAATTATTTTTCTTTAGTGTATAAAATATATACATTATGGAAAGTTTTGCTTGATATTTAGTTTTTTGGTGAGGTAATGAAGATTATAGCTAAGCAAAAAATTTAAGTAAAGGATTATTAATACAAGATCCTTTTAACAATAGAAAAATATAATTGAAATTATTTTGCAGTGGAATGCTTCTTGAAAACTATAAAATGTTTACTTAAACTTTATTTAAGTAAACTATGTATGAGTTTATGAAATTTCTAACGTTTCGAGTGTAAACTCCACCTATCATCAAAGACAAGAAAAAATGAAGTGGTTTTATATTAATAAAAATTGCATCCAAACTCATAGAAGAATTACATCAAAATAGTGTTTTAGAGTTTTTAAACAAGAGAAAAAATCAAAATTGAATACCAACCTATAACAAAGCCTATCTAGATATTTAGGCAATACATCCTTGTATTTCTTGATGGTATATATTCAAAAATACAAACCTAAGATCCTAATAACTTTACAAAACATATAACTTAACACAAAGCATGATGATTGGCTACTTCTTTCATTGATGTGTTCACTAGGTTTGAATTATGCTTAATAATTTCCATATCTTCAACTAGTTGGCGAATCGTTTCTTCTTTCTCCATCCCCTCGTAGTTGGAATTGACTGACCGCACTTGATTTGAAACACCATGATCCCCCTTACTAAAATTTATGACCATGTTCCTAAGCATGTTGTATTTATCCTCCAAAACTACTATGTGACGCTTCTGTTGAAAAAGAGTGCCCATGATTGTTGATATCTGAGTAGTAACATGGTGTTCATTCTTGTGCATTGTTGTTGTAGCTACTAAGTTTTAAGTTTTGTTGCCTTGTATAGACTCCTAATTATTCCTTAGAACATGCCTAATCTCCTACAACTCCAAGCAATGCATCAAAAATCTATTACAGTCAAAGCTCCAAATTGCATTTAAGTTCTTCGTGCTTCCTTATGTCTAATTTATTTGCTTCACCTTCAAAACCATGAAGACCCAGAGTTGATTCATTCTAGATTTGGTAATGTCTATGAAACCACCCATTAGTAAACAGATTCTCAAAAACAAAGAGAAATCAACCAAGAAAGACAAACTTCCACCTATGAGAGAGAGAACACAAGTAGAACCCTCAAAACTAGAGATTGAAACAATCCAAATAAGTGTGATCCTCACTAAGATGAAAAGGGTTAGGGAATTCACTTTCCATCCCTAGAATGCCTTGAATTGACTTGTTCTGAACACTATGTTGTTTGTGTTTCCACCCAACAAAAAATACCTTATCAAAATCAAAGAGATCTTAGATAGACAAGGTGAAATTCCCCCTGAAGGAGAGACTTGAATACAATGAAAATCCCTAGATCCAATGCTTGAGAATTTCTAGGCAAATGTGAGCCTTTAATTGAAAGGGACATAGGAGGAGGCTCACCTATAATCCAAATTAAGCCTAAAAACATACATGCAACCTCAACCAAATGAGTAGAATGCACCAAGATACCACATAGACCTGTAAACAAGGTTCTCCACCTTTGAATTATATATTGTAGAGCCCTAATCCCACCTTGATGAGTGAAATTTCATTCCATGGATTCAAAATCATACAGATCTGACAATCTATGTATGTGAAGGGGTGTCTTGGGTGTCTTTTCATTACTTGCGCTACTATACAACTATGCTTCCTTGATGTGTGCCACGTGAAGCCTCAATTGCATGATATGTGATTGGTTCTCATATTAAAAATCATGGAATGGGTCGATTGGAAACAATACCATTGATATTGATGACCCCCACTTTTAGGGTTGTGGCTTGATTAGAAAAACCATATTCTAAGTGGTTATTCTCCCATAACACATGATAAAACTTGATGCTAGTGAATTTGATTGCTTCTTGTTTTACTCGAGCTATCACTAATGCTAATAAATTATCAACTAGGGTAGTGCTTACTACCATCTGGATTATGATAACCATTGCATATCCCACAACTATCAATAATTGTATGCTAGAATCGATGGCTATCCTCAAGCCTTGCAATAAGGAATAGACTTCTTCTTCATTATTAGATGAAATATCAAAACCCCAAATGAAATAAGTTTCAATTTCTCCTCCAGGGTTCATGATGACCCCTCCCACACCTACCACCCCAGAACTTACACCAAGCACCCTTAATGATTAAGGTCACAAAAATTTCTCACCAGAAAACAAAGTGGCCAATATTGCAATTATATGGTCCATTTTCATGAAAAGAAAATAATCAAAAATTAAATAGCATTGAAAATTACAATACTGAAACATTAATGCATGTTAAATACTACACTATTTAGAGTTAATACGTGGAATAATAAAGTGAGTGATTTAACAAGTGGACAAACTCAACCTTTTGATGAATGCAATTTTTTCTGGAGAGGAAAAGTTTGTCCTTGATTCACTCATTTTTTGAAATTATGTTGATCTTGATATTCTTAAAATGGGTTGAAACCCCTAAGGGAAAAGTTCCATGGTCAAAGTTCCCATTAATCAAGTGGAACTATAACTTATGACAAAATTCCTACCGGATTTGGGGAAGAATTTCAATCAAAAAAATATTGAGTTTATCCACTCATTAACTTACTCCGTAACAAAGTCAAGATATTATGGTTTAGCATTGAATATACTAAACAAGATGTTCAACACATGGCTATGTACTAGGATTTTACTTGTAATCCTTCACCATTTTCCATCTCTATGAATCTTTGTCTTCAATTTTATATCAATATCCATCTTTATCTCCTTTTCTTGTAAGTTTAAAGTTGAGTCCCAAGCCCCAAGCTACACTTTCTATTGGCGCAATCACATCTTGAGTTGTTCCTAGTCTCCATGCCATGGTGATAAAGAACATAAAGGTGAGCATTTTCTCCTAGAAGAGTCTTGACTATAGATGATATGGATGATGGGAGATGGAAACTCTAAAATTCCATGTCAAAAAATAACAAGCCTCAACCATGAAATCATCTTTAATCAAACATGTAAATTGTAGAGTCATTGATTAGCAGAGTTATTTTTAAGGGTTCAAATTGGGGTCATGGTCCAATTTATGTTTTATTAAGGCATGTGAAAGGACATATTTTAGAACTCTTCAATCTTTCTATTTCACCAAGATCGCTAATGAGCACAAGATGAAGTGCATACTTGAAAAAAAAAGACACTTTAGGTCCTTCATGTGTGTACTTATTGTGAAAAAACAAAATGTGTGATACAAGAGTAAAGAAAGATTGTGATACTTTATTGATTCTTTTTTATCAAAATCGTAGCATGTGGACTTGATTGTTCCTTACTTTTCCTACTTATATGTGATGTGTTGAAAACTTAAAAAATCTCACTAATGATTTGAAAAACATTTCAACATATTGTCCAAAATAGATATGTGAATATTTAGGGGGTCTTACTCCATTTAATTAATCTAGATGATGGTGAATTTGTGATGTAGATATGGTAGAACTCTTAGTCCTTTTGATTCACTTGGATTGTTAATGAGTGCAAGGTGAAGAGCATAATTTGACAAAAGAGAACTCTTTAAATCCCTTAAACAATACAAGGCAACAATACAAATTATTGCAATCTAATATAGATATTCATGTGACATACAAATCAATAATCCATCCATGTGGAAAGAAGAGGGAAAATTGTTTTTCCCTCTTGTTATAGCCTTAATTTCCACCCTACAAGGCTAGAAGAGAATCCAATAGAAGATGAATACCAAGACACATCTCTAGCTTAGGATTTGGGACATTTTTTAGGGTCGTTGTGGGTCCTACATGAGACAACAAGCGGATATAGTCGATGGTAATCTATAATGCAACAATAAACAATCCTTGCAACCTTCTATATTTGGAGAGTTATGAAGAGGTAAGATGGGGATGATTTGTATCTTCATGGCATGAGCCTTAGAACTCACATCATTCAAGTATCCATAGGGTTCTAGAATCTCTCCCAAGCCTCTTCCAAGGATATATATAAAGAAGGATAGTATTGAGCATGAAAAGAAGAAGAATCATTTGCAGAGTTATGGTGTCCAAATATAGGGGAGCTTCTCCATTCTACAACCACAATCAAATTTCCTAGTTTTATTAAGAAGTTGAGGAGGATCAAGGAGAAAGGAGAAAGGAGCAAAGGGGAATGCATCTACACCAAAGGTATGATGATTGATGCATTTCCTACATTATAATTAACAGATCATTGGTTTTCCCCTAAATATGTTGTATTTGATTCACAAATGTTTAGATTTGGTCTCATAATCAATAGATCATTGGTTTTCCACTAAATATGTTTGTATCTAATTTCTCATAATCAATAGATTTGAATAGATCCGAATTGGATTAGTGATTTCTAACGGTAGGAGAAGAAATATATTGGTATTTGTTTTTCACTTGTGTGCAGGTAGTAGGTTGAAGGATTTGGAGTTGGAACTCAATATCTGCAACAACCAATACATACGAGGACAACCCTTAGAACTACGATATTCCATTCTCTCCCCTCTTTGTATAAAAAGGAATTTATTGTTTAGATAAAGGGAACCCATTAGAATTCTATCCCCACTGTCTGTCTAGGATCAATAGGAAGATCCTAGAGATATCTAACTTACCATACTAGTGAGATTTATGTATAACAAAACTTGCGAGTCTGTTGGGGAAGGATATTTGATTCTTATGAAGTTTAGAATCCCTTGCCAATTATCCTATGTTTCTATTTTTTATTTGTTTTTTTCCTTCCCTCTACTCCCTTAGATTATAAAATATGATACATCTGAGTTAGATCTCTCTTTTTTGAAAATTTTGCAAAGAGTCACTTGTTGCACTACTTTGGATATGTGACACGTCGCCTGTTGCAAGTCACTTGATCTGTGACAATCTCTGTAAATTTGGAAAATTACAGAGTTATCAGGTTGTTGTGATCAGATCTAATTTGTCCAATCCCAAAGACCTGTGATTGGTTTGTTCCAAAATATCCTCTCATTTACTCATGTGAGTGTAAAGTAGATTTGAGGTTTGTATGGGGTGATTTCATGTCATCTTATTGAGTTCTATCTTTTCATTTCCCTTCCTTTCCCTCCCTTCACGGTTTCCCCATTCCTTCATTTTCCTCCTGTCGCGGTTTCTGTAATTGATAATCCGCAACGAGTAGAATTTTTTTTATGTCTCACTAGTGTTTTTGTTGGTTACAATAGTGACAACCCATGATTAGTCACTAGTCAAGTGAAGGGTGACCCATGAATATCCTGATAAGGTCCACCAAAAAAGGTCTGTAAGGTGCAAAAAAAGTCTATTTTTCGCTAAATTGTTTCTGGGTTTTTTCCTGTGAATCCTAGGGTCCCTATTATTGGAAAAGGGAACCTTAAGAACTTAGTTTTAGAATGTATTTTTCATTATTATTTTCATGGAATAAAAAAGAAAAAGAAAAAATTATTTTTCGATCATCCCTTTTGGAGGATTTTAGGACCTCTTTTCATAATTTCATTGGAGTGTTACTTGTGAACATTGGGATATAAAATTGTATTTTGGAGTTAATGATAATCTCATTTGGTTGATTTTTCTTTTGTGATTGGGTTTTACATTTCTAAGATCCATTCCTCATGATTTTTGGGTTGAGATCTCGTGTAGACATTGGAGTGTGCCAAGGGGCATCACTACTAGTATCACACTACCATTTGCTTGTTGATTTGTTGGTTTTTATTTTTCATATTGTGTTCTTGATTATATTAATAAAATTTAACATCACAATTATAAAAACAAAAAAAACAATTCACATGCTTATGAGATTTTGAAGCATTAGAATGAAGGTGCATCAGTGAAGCGTTTGATTTGGATTCTTTTAAGATTTTTGGATCTGAATTGTGAGTATGGTTGCTTAATGTTTGAGTGTTGATTATTTGGGTTGGTTTTCATTGATGTCAACCCTCGAAGAAAGTTTGGTAGAAAATTCTGGTATAAGTGTGGATAAGGAACTCATGTTTGTCTGAGGAATAATGTAACAAAGATAACTAAATTTGCAGGAAAGACTATCATAGATGGATAGTACATGTCATTTCATTTCCGGTGATATGTAGTACATCATGTAGTTCCTCACGGTTGAGGAGATATGGCTTAGTGAAGTTGGAGAACCCTCATGAATTATCTAGAAGCTCCTAGAAGAATTTTACTAGTCAAAGTGGTTGTAACTAGGATTTAATCATGGGTAAAGTTGTTGCAATAAGAAAATAATTAAATATAAATTAGTTGCGACAAGAAGTAGTGAGTTTACTATTTATGGTAAAGTGGTTGCAAGTGGGTAAAGTAGTTGAAAGTGGTTTATACCTAAAAGAGGGAAGTTGGGTAAAACAATTAGAAGATTACCCCCAAAGGAGGATACTTGGAGAGTATAAATAAGAGTGAAAGGGTCTCCCATTAGCACCTAATTGAGCACAATGAATATCTCTTTTGTGAAATGTTATGGGTAGGTATCATTGAAAAATATATAGCAATGCGTTTGAGGTAGTGACGAGAGAAGTTACAGGAGTCGAAGGGTCGAGGCTATGGGTATTGAAATAGGGTTTTACTGAAGACATCTGCAAGTTGTAGTACTATAAGGGCACAAAAATTCGCGATCCATAGTGGGACAAAGCGTGGATACCCCCGAGTTTAATAAAAACAAAGCACAAATCTGTTTCCAAAGTGGAACATGAAGATCAAATCTATCATCAATGACAAGTTGCATAGTTGAGAAGTGGCTACAAGAAGGTCTAACAGTGAGAAGGTACAATAGAGCTATCTATAGTAACAAAAGGTATGTTATATGCTTATCTTAAGTAAATATTTGGTGAATGCTCGGGGTATAGTCATGGGAGATTGAGATTTTGTTCTTGAGGGACTAGTGGTTCTATGGTATATTCTGTATCAGACAGATCTACAGGGATACATTGCTAATGTATTGGTTGTTCATTGTTGGGATACTTCATTGTGCATCTTGTTAAGACATATCCTACTATTGGAAGCCACCAATTCTATCAATTTTTATCACAATTAAAATCATCACAAAGAGATTATATCGTTCTATAGTTGCCACCTCCTTACATTTTTAAACACTTATGTTCGTGACCTTTGAGGCAATGATTGGGCTGAAATTATCTTACAAGTTTTCGTTTTATTTTTTGTTTGATTTGTTTGAATTTCATGATTGCAAGCATGAAATTCAAACGAAAAAATTCTTTTGGGTAATTATTTTGCAGTTTGTGTTTTTCTTATTTCGTTTTACCTAAGAAATTTCACTTTGAAGGCACCCATATGTTGCTAAGATTCAAGTTTTATAAACTCATTGATTAATTCACTATCACAATTTTTATGCATTATGGGTATCATGACTTAATTGGTTCTATGGTTGATCATTGGTTTTAATTTGTGAAATGTATGAATGCACAAACATTGGATTAACATTTGATATGGGTTTCATTCCCTCAACAATCATATCAACTTTCATGTTGTTGGGTACTGGTCTGTTGTACCTAATACTACACCTCACCCTATTGTTCTGTGCATTAATGAAACCATTCATTATTTGAATTGGCATTCGATGGTAATCAAGGGTTTGATATTCATTATGGGTAATGGCTCATAGTTCTGTGTGCCCTTTGGTTTTTCGTTTTCATAAACTCATTTTATCAAGCTATGGAAGTCTCCAAACTTCGTAGTTTTTGGGCTATTTTAGTTTGCACAAACCTCTCTCTGCTACTCGTTTATTGGAAGCCCAAGTCTCCCCCCTGTGATATATTTTGTGTCCTTTTTATGGTGGCCATGGTCCCTGTGGTTCACATTGAATCGAACGGTTGTTAAGCTCTTATTGCCCATGATGATGCCATCGATGATTTGAAGGCTCGCGGTTGGGATATTTTCCTCAGGAAATTCGATGGTTACAACCTTGCGGTCGCACAGGAATTTGCACAAACATTTGATGGGTTTAGGGCTAAGGTCAGGGATGTGCAATTGGAGGTCACAAAAGACTCTGTCACCCAAGCAACAGGACTCTCGTCGGCAGGTGAAAAGTGGTTTAAAAATGCCAAAATGGAGGATGTTCCAGGGAACCTTTTCATGGTCTCTCGCGAGTCTACCTGTTCTCCTAAAGGTATTCCTATTAACATCTTGAAAATTAGATGGCAAGGCCTCATTTTGATTTTGAAGCAATTTATAACATGTGAAGGCCGGTATGGTTTGGTCTTTCTATACCACGTTCGGTTGCTTATGTTATTCATAGGGTTTGAATTGAACATGTCATTCTACTTGTTAATGAATCTATACAAAATGTCGAAACGTTTTAAGAGACAAAGAATGAACTCTTTGTCGAGCATCTTTCATCACGGGCTTATAAAAATACTATTGTTATCCCACCTGTCATAAATCAGAGACAACTGGGAAAGTTTCCTCAGTCGAAATGGTTTTCCCCAGACCGATGATACAATAAACCCGCCTTTAATTGTAAACCCCAATTTGGATAGTCCTGGGACTAAAAGTCAGGGTTTTAATTCACCCAATGGCTGTGAAATTAATGAATCTGTGTCTATTTCTTTGAAAACCCCCATGGTTAATAAATCACGATGTATGTTCTCATCCTTGAAATCATTGGAACAGGCAGTAGACGAATTAAAAGGAAAATTTTTCCCTGTACTTGCAAATGAACCTAATCATAATGATAATGATAAACTTACTGTAAGGAAAATTCGTAAGGGTAAGAAAAAACAAAGCTCATATTTGAATTTTATGAATAAGAGGTCTGGTCGATTGATATATAGGAGTTTAAGGAATTGAAAAAGGGATCATTTGAGCTTGATCTCTATGATCGAGGTCAATGATCATTGTTTAGATCAAGAGATAAATGATTTCCTTGCTCAGGAAGATCCAGACAACCAATGTCTCG
>CBVK0100323590.1:0-15773 GCA_900067695.1 Picea abies
TTACAGACTATATGTCCCAACAATATTCCAAAAGGTGTCCCAAAAATGCACTTCTTAATATTCAATGATATCTTACAATGATATTCAAGGGGTGGGAAAAGGGTCACGTAGGCAAGCATCATTCAGTTTCATCAGGTATACACAAATCCTTATCCCTCCTTGTTTCTTTTATTTCACTACCATAGGGCTTATCCATTCAGATTCTTCTACTAGTTCTATAATTCCAACTTCTAACATTCTATCAATTTCTGCTTTCACTTTCTGCTTATATATTGGATTCATTTTGTAAGGCCTCTGCCTCACAGATATAGCCTCAGGTTTGAGAGGTATCTTCATCTCTCCTATGTCTCCTACTATGATTTTCATCTCTGTAAACGTTGTTGGGAATAGGTCATTGTACTCCCGCAGTAACTATGTTATTCTTTCCATTGTTTGTTGATCCCAATAGTCCCAATTACTTGACATTTTAGGTTTATATGTTGTCCCAATATTAACTTTCTTCACTTTGATAGGTGCAACAAATACTTTTGATTCCAAAGATGGACAGTCCACCTCTCTTTCACCTTCAATTTTTGTGATCTGAATATTGCGTGGATCATCTTCCTCTGGTGCTTCTTCTTCCACATGATACCATGACAGTAGTTCCTTAATTGTCTGTATGTTTTTTTGTTGATATTTTGTCATAAGTTCAACCTATGGTTCATCAATAAATATCACCCCTCTTATTTGTTTAAGTGTTGAATCAATGTTGGGGTTCTCATGTTCAAATGAGAAAGTGACTATAAATTTTTTGTTGTAATGTTGTCCATTATGTCGTGCCTCTTCGTGGTTCCTAGTCTACATACCAGTTTGTTGGAATTCCTTCCAATGTGTGGATGAAGTGATGAGGCCATTCCTATGGTGGTGTCATCCTACATAGTGTTCTACACTACTCCAAGTGCTCTTTTGGTGCCCCCTGTCCATCATACCTCTGCATCTCAGTGCTCCCCTACTCTGTGCTAAATATAATGCGCAATAGTCGCTTACATTGGTACCAGTCCTTAATTATCTCTTTGTGCCCACCCCACCATATTGCAGGTGTTGTCTTGAGTGAAATTTCTAGTGCCAAGACCCTTTGATTCTCTAACACTTCATATTTGTATATTTTTAGGATTTATTCTAAGTCATTCACCCCATGTAAACTGGGAGGTTCTCTTATCTCTGTACCCACCCATCTTACTGCGCGGTCTATTCTTGTGCACCTTCTTATGGATACTTCATGTAATATTTGCTACCAATTCTCCAAGCCTGTATCCAAGTCAGAAGAACATGATGTGATAATCCTCCAGATGAGTACTCCATATGCAATTTGGTTGACATAATCTTATTCACGGGTGGTGGTTCTAAAAAACTCGTTGATTTCCTCCGAATCCAGAGAGGTTGGCTCCACAAATATTTCAGCTTTGGATGGATCTAAGGGTGAAATGACCCAATATTCCCCTGATTCAAAGGCCATCTTCCTTGTCTTCAAGTTGATTATGGCCTAGTTATCAAATTCTCAATCTAGCCCAAGCAATGTTGGATAAGGTGTTGTACCATCTACTATTTCTATTACTTCAAAATATACCTTAGTGTGCACTCCATCAAAATCTAATGTCACACCCTTAAGCCTCCCAATTGGCATAACTCTTTGATGGTTTTCTAGATTTAGTTGAATCGGTGAGTAGCATAACGTTGGCTCTCCCATGCATTCTCATGTCTTCTTCAGTAAGACATTTAATTCATATCTGAGGTCCAATATAACATCTCCCATGTTGAAATCTTTGATATTGGAATTCAATCTAAATTATCTATTTTTCCTCCTTCTTGCATGGAGGTGATTGATTTTTCTATGTT
This sequence comes from Picea abies, assembly GCA_900067695.1. Taxonomy (NCBI): domain Eukaryota; kingdom Viridiplantae; phylum Streptophyta; class Pinopsida; order Pinales; family Pinaceae; genus Picea; species Picea abies. The sequence continues at coordinate 1,876 of CBVK0100323590.1, forward strand.
CTAATTTCCCCTCAGTGTTTTTGTTACATCTATCTAGAGGATTCTGTAATATTATGGCAGATGATGGATCTTTGAATAATTGAACACATGAGTGCAGAAAAGTTATGATATTACTTACTTGGTCCCCAGGGTGTACTTCACTGGTGTGGTCCATTGATGACAACATTTCATACGTGGGTATGGCTTGAGTATGTTGTGGGGCATATGTAGACACCAAATTCTGCTTGATAAATTCTTGTCTGGCCTCCTGGAAATTTTCCTTCTCTTTCCCTGCATCGAATTGTTTCTGTAGTTCAGTATTCTTCTTCACCCATTGATGTTGTGATGGATCCTGTTGTATTGTGTCATCTCCTATCTTAGCTCCTCCATGTGTAACTATGTTGATATTTATTCCATCATCCTCTTCCGATCTCACGCTTGATAAATTCTTGTCTGGCCTCCTGGAAATTTTCCTTCTCTTTCCCTGCATCGAATTGTTTCTGTAGTTCAGTATTCTTCTTCACCCATTGATGTTGTGATGGATCCTGTTGTATTGTGTCATCTCCTATCTTAGCTCCTCCATGTGTAACTATGTTGATATTTATTCCATCATCCTTCGCCTCTGCAGAAATCCACTGAAAATTTTGATTGTTCTGATTCCTCTTTTCTTGAATCTTGCCTAATAATGTTGGACAATCCTCTGTATCATGATCTGTTGTGTGACAATACATGCATGTCGTAGGTGGAAGTGGACATTCTCTTGCATAATTTCATATATTTTGGACGTTATGGCATGCTACTGGACCTATGCCTCTTCCAAATCCTCCTCTACCTCATCCTCCACCTCTGTATCCAGGTCGATCTCCTCATGCTGCATTGTACTGAGGCACCTAATTATAATGCGTGGGGTTATCCTGTGGTTGCATGTTATTATACCGAGGTTGCATAGTGTTGTATTGTTGTTGCACATTATTATATGGAGGTGGTACCTGGTTAAATTAAGGTGCAAATTTCCCTCTCATCATCTATGCCTACACCCTATAAGTATCTGACGTTCTCTCCCGCATCAAATCCATTGTCATACAATCTTTATCATCATGACCCATTGATTTTCAAAAGTGGAAATATGAACTCTTAGGTACTTTCTGATACTTCTACATCATTGGATAGTGATATGGATCATTTCCATGTGTTTTATAGATATCACACCACATTCCTCCTGTTGGAAAGGGTTTGGTAGCCCTATTTCTATGTAATGCATGAAAGTTGGGCACTCATTCTTGTGGTGTCCTTCTGTTCTGCATGTGGTACACCAAACAACTTCTATTTTCTCTTTGCCCCTATTATTGTTTAGTTGAAACGTGAGGTTCTTCAAATCCTCCTTCATCTCCTCTATTGTTGGATCTGTCTTCTGGTACTGATTCTCTTCGAGTTGTAGGGATTCCTGTAGAGCCTCTTCTTGTGTCTAAAACTTATGCTGCCTCAGAGGGTATTTGAGATGTGGTCATAGGGAGTTCACAAAGAGATGTCTATGTTGCATATTAGTCATGACATACTTCAGGTTACCTTTAAGACATTTAAACCTCTGATCGATATCCCAAACAAACTCACCTAGTTTCTTCCTAATTTGAATCATCTCATTCATGTACTAATCCTCTGAGCTAGGATTCTGAAATTCATTTATCTGTAGCTTATTGAAATATGCAATCGTCCTTGTTGTTTTTGGTAGACTATTTGCAGCTAAGCTCATGTACCAATATAGTGCACGGTCTCTTAGAGTGATAGCTAACTATAGAAGTTTTGTGTCCTCATATGTTATCTTCTTTGCTTCCCAAATCTTCTCCAGATAAACAAGTGCTTTTCAGGATCCTGTGATGCTTCTCCCTTGAATTCAGGTAACCTGATGGTGGGATCATGTCCTTCCATATTGAACAACGATGAACTACGACCTCTGTGCAATGTATATACTTGAATACTACTTCCTAAACTAGCTCCTCTAGTCGCTTCTCCTTGGTTGGGTGCACTTCCTATTGTCTTTCTTCCACTAAAATTTGGTTGTCTAAACGGTGGTGTTATTTCTGGTGTATTAGTCACGCATTGGTTTATGGGTTCCACACTGAGACTAACATGGATGGGAGTGGTGCCTTATGTTCCTACCCTTGGACCTCTTTTATTTCTTTCATATGTTGCATGCAATATTTCCTCAATCTGCTCCACATCATGGATATCCTCTACCTCTTCTTCATCACTTTCCAAGCCCTCTCTCTCTTCTATAGCTCTCTTCTTATTATTCATATTATATTGGTAGGGTACTCCACTGCCCATTTTTCCTACTATTTCCATGATCTGCTTGATCTACTCTTCCTCCATCATGATTAGGTCTAAGGCCTCCTCCTTCTTTCCTTTATCCATTTCTCCCTCCATTTCTTCATCTCTTATCAGTGCTTCCCCCCTTCCCCCATGCACATAGGGAAGTTTATCTTTCTGAATCCATAGTCATTACACCTTTGTTATACAGTAAAATATTTATGGAAGTATACAACGATCTAATATACCTTCCTCATGGTCATCTTAGAAACTCTTATTCTGTTGTGTTGTAATACTTCGTAGTGTCTACTGCAAATTCTGTGATAAATCCTGGAACAATACTGTCTAACCATAAATCTAATCCGTTTGTGAATTTGTTATCAACTTGTTGTAACTGTGCGATCTCCATAGGATTCCACTCTAGTTGTTTGATCCAATTTGTAGCATGGTTGTCTTTCAACCTCAATATCCACTACTACAACACATATGGGAAATCACAGAAAAATAATTCATGCAATTCACTAAATACGTACTTGTCCAGATATTTGCGCAGTGTTATTTTAGGGTTTCTTTTGTCTTTCTGCGCGAACTCTATCTCCTTTGTCTTAAACCATATTTCTATCTCTGCCTTCATTGGATTCCATAGTATGAACATTCCTTTCTATAGTTTCATTTTCTACGTGATTTTTTCATGGATCCTACTCACTCAATCCCATGCAATTTCAGCCAGTAACAAAACAATTTGTTGGTTACTACTCTCATTTCCTACTTCTTAGGCTGACCCAGGTTCAGATATGTAAAAGCTTCCAAAAAATCCCTCTAAAACTATTAGCCCTCCTGGTAAACCAGAAGGCAACACAACACATAGAGTGTATTGTGCAGTCTCACCTGAGATAGTTCTATGGGTGACTACGATGCTCAAGTGCTTGCAATCTGGGAATGAGTGGGGATCTAGGATTGTTCTTTGTGATCTTCATTCATTTGGTATTTCATCCATCTATATTAAATACTATGGCATTCTTTATTCATGCATGTAAATCAACAGATCTAACTACTTCATCAAGACATTCATCTAAGATGTAATTATTAATAGAAAATCCATAGACAATAATAACTTCACATAACACATGATCTACCATGGTTCATCCCCTCCTGGGATACATCCACAAAGATTTGGCATCTTAGTCCCTTTTATTATGGTTCTGTAATATATGGCGCCACGTGCACTACAACTCTGTTTATACAATCACAAAACAAACTCTATGACCCTTGTGAGGCTAACTAGATTGCATCAAGCTCCTCATCCTGTGATATAACCCTCAAGGTCTAGTTACTTTACTCTCCCACATCTCAACAACTTACAAAAAGGTATCGAATATTACAATATTTTTCCTATCTACATAAAATAGTCTTCTCTAACATGCTCTTACCCGACCTAGACCTCCTAGGTACTTATTTATACTTGTTCTTGGATTCTCAACCATTACAATGTCTTAAAAAAACCCTAACCCTAATGTGGTTAGGTTTCCATGCATGCATGCATTGCATGGTTTCCTCGCACATGTTGTTTTTCCTTCCAACTGTACTTTTCTTCATTCTGGGTTTTTCCTCCAAAAATAACATCTCCTTAGAAATAGGAATGCGCCCAACAAAGGCACCCATGAAGGTGACACTACAACCCCTTGTATGTCATGAACCCCATGCCCATTGAGTCTTGATCCTTAACCACTTCATCCACTTTACATTTCTTAGAGAGGGATCTCTTGGAAACATCACTTAACCTAGGGAAAGATCTACCCAATAGGACACATCGCCAACCCTCCCATATCCAGGCTTGGCAAGTCGCATAATGTCTTTAAGAACTTACTTGTTTGACAGGGTAATATTTAATGCACATTATTAGGTGGCTCATTCATTTATTTTATTTACTCATCATGATATTTTGACTTGATATCCTTGGAGGGTGTGCTTATTTGTCTTTGTAGGAACTCGTTGGTTGGTAGTTTTGGAGGAACAATACTAGGTTGGACTTCCATGGGGCTTGAAGACCACAAGTTGGATGCCAAGTGACCCCATGATGGATGAGAGAGACATACCTTCATAGGCATAGAATAAATTATGGATGACATGACCTATCCCTCACATTCTAAACGTTTTTCCTAGGAGAGTAAAAATGTCACCTTTGGAGGAATTACATCATCTAGGAGGGCTAGGATTTGGTGGTGAGGTTATCATTCATTTACAAAAGGACGTTTTGAGGAGAATGAGGCTTTGACTGTGAAGAAACGACCTAGATGATTGACATGTGGCTTTGGGAATCCTAACTACACTTCTCCAACACCAATAACTTGCTCCTAGTGTCAAAACATACCCTAAAGGGGTGACGTCATCTTAAGTTAGGGTTTCTTTTGTGTAAAAGTAAATTTTAAGTGAATTGTTTAATATTATTTGTGTAAAGGGGCAAAATTAGGGTTTTTGACACCTAGTCTTGTGGTTTACCCTAAAATTATGTGGAAAAACTATTTTAGTGACATTTTGTATAAATAGAGATCATAAGATCTCATTTCATAACATAAGTCTCCCATTTGTGAGAAGTATTGGATTGAAATTTTCACTATATTTGGCTAGTTTCTCTCTTGTGCTCTTGTGTATGGCTACTTTCATGGTTATTGGTTGGTGGAAGTGATGTGATAGCCTTGGAAGGCTATTCTTTTGCTATTGTGGTAGTTTATCTTAGCATTTTCCTTGAATTGGTAAGGATTTTTACATTGTTCTATCATTTTTTTTTTCAAGTCAAGGTTAGTTTTCTAGAGCTAGGTGGGAAGTATAAGGGAATATGCCCCCACCTTATCCTCTATCATTTTATTCTTACATTTTATTGGTTTAACAAGGGTTTTCTAAGAGAAGTATAAGTGCATACACCCAAGTATAAGTGCATACACCCTCTTAGCCTAAACCCTAGCTAGGGATACTTTCCTTGCGGAGTAAGAGGATTTAAACCTGCAAGGAGGTAGTACCTCTAGCTCTTTATTTTATATAATCCATTAACCTAATAATTAAAGGAACTAGTCATTATTTGTTGCATTGGAGAAATAAATTGTTGCCTTTGTAAACATGAAATTTTCAAATTTTGAACTTATCTCTTTTGGAAGTTGTTCCTTGAGACTTTAGCTCTCTTCCCTCATTGAGGCATCCCATGCCAACCATTAATTCTTTATGTTGTTAAAAAACTAACTTACAACCATTAGGGCTGCAGAAAACTAACCCTGTAACCCCTAATAACTCCTAATTTAACCCTAGGAATTGGCTACAATTTTTCCCTAACTCTCTACTAATCCTAGAGAACTTATTGGGATAGTTAGATGTGGTTTCCAGTGGATGATTTTTCTACTATCAAGCTTCATTTTCTACATACATAAGGCTGATAAATATCACTGCAGTGATCCTTTGTTTCAGCCTTGCATTTTTGTGCTAGAGTATTGCTTAATCATTGTTGAGTCGAGCTAGCTTTCACTAGCTTGTCTCTTTTTTATTTTATCATATTCTTAGCACTTATATTGAAATATTTACTATATTTTATGACCTGATATATATCATTTATGTTTTCTGCAATTAGGGGCATCAAGCTTAAATTTCTTGTCCAACTAACATATTACAAGCATCCTTGGCTTTCTTTGTGCCTCGGGAAGGTACTCTACTCTCAGAAGATCACTCAACACACTTGGAAACCATTAAACCTTCCAAATTATATCTTCTAAGATTTTCCTACCATATATAATTGACCTATAGGGACATCCATTCATACTTATCATTTTCCATCTGAATCCCCCCTAGGGTCACCGAGAATCCCCCCTTGAGGTGACTACCTCACCTCTAAAGTGACGGGAACACCTCCCTGTGGGTAGGTTCTCTCTAATTTGTCATCAATTGGTGTTTGAGTTGGGCTTTCCCCAACCTACAATTTGTGCGCTAACATTTTGGTGTCGTTTTCGGGGAGGTTTTTGAATCCTCTTTAGAACCCTAATGACACTTTGGAAAGCTATCCTGAAGCCTTTATCCCTTATATTTCTTGTCGAATCCACCCAAGGGATGCTCCATTTCCACCTTTCTTTATGATCTCCTATTGAAGCTCATCTAACGACTCCACCCCCCAGAACCCTTCCTCTTCCAAGATTTTTCCCCCTGGGAGGTTCAAGCCTTATAAGGTATAACAAAGAAGGCCTCCTCTCAAGTATCCTATTGTCAAAACCCTTTTCCGTGGTACCCTTCCCCTTGCTCCAATGGTTTTCCCTTGGCCAAAGTACCTATATAAACCCCTTAACATGTCCACTATCCAGGGATACCCTAATTCAATGCCAAAAGAGTCTAACAAGTGGTTTCCAAAGTTCCCAGAAAACAATGTAGTGACTATTGAGGATCATCTTTATGTCATGGGTTGAGACATGGACACTGCAGGGATCGAACATGAGGATGTATCCATGATTCTATTTTCTTATTCATTGATCGAATAAGATCTTGATTGATTTAATGGCCTCCCTCACAATCATCTCACATCCTATGAATATTTTGCCAACTTATTTAATAGAAGATGGTCAACAAAGATAGACAGTGGGACACTTGGAGCTCAATTCAATCAAATAAAAAAAAATGAGATAGTGAAGGAATTCAATACTATATTTGATAGGTTGTACAACTAGATTCCAACAGAATTATGTCCTATAACCTCATCAGTTCGACTCATTTACATGAATTATTTTGAAGGGGAATTTTGTTTCATTTTTAAAGACAAGAATCACACATCATTGGCACAAGCCAAGGATTATACTACTGACATTGAAGATAATATCACTAATTCAAGGGTAGAACCTTTTCAGTACCCTCATGCCAAGGCAGAAGCAAAGACTAAGGCTTCCAACAATAGTGCTCATGATCTAATTTACCTCTTGAATCAGAAGATAGATCAGATGAATAATAAGTTCACCCAGGTGAAAAATCATATTATGGGCCATTTGAATACTGTAGAAAGGAATCAATCTGCTCCTAGACCTTAGTTTTCCAAAAAAAATATAGATTCCACAAGTTGGAAACCAAGGCCTCAGATACTTTGAAACCAGTTGGGACGGTTGACATAGAAGCATGGTTCATTCCATGCCAAGAACCTCACAGAGAAGATGAATTCCCCCAATGAGGTGAATATTCTCCCGACGATATGAATTTCATGGATATGATATGCATTTTCCAAGAGGAAAAAGTCACACAAGAACATATCAATGAAGCCAGAAGATGAGGAGAAAGAGATGGGAGACTTTGAGACTTAAATCAATTAACAAAAGATTAAAATAAGGAATTAAGGAGGAGGGAATATTCGACCTACACCATAAGGAATAAATATTCATCCCCTCCATCTCAACCTGACACTCCTATTCCATCAGTAGAGAAGGTGTCACAACCACCTCCACCTTCGGTACGTGATTTTCTTCCTAATCCAACTACTGCAAATGAGATTCAATTGAACATAGATATTGCAAGTATGTTTGGAAAACTGAATATGATGGTCCTAGTGACATAGATGTGTAATATCCCTTCTTTGAAAAGGGAAATTTGGAAAGTATTACAGGTGAAAAACAAGAGGGAATATCATCCCATCATCTTGAACACTATGTATCTCAATCGACCAAGATATATGAATCCTCCATTCTACATCTCATTTGGCATGAATGGCCTCTTCTTGAACAATTGCATACTTGATTTTGGGGCCTCAAAAAATTTCATGTCATTAAAGGTGATGGATCAACTTGGTTTGAAGACAAATTGACCCTATGGAAACGTATGTGGTATTGATTCTAGGAGGGTCAAGGTCTTTGGGGTGTCTGAGGACATTGAGATTTTTCTGATTGATTTTCCACATATCAACATCCTCATTGTCATATTAGTGATCTATGTTTCATATTCTTGGGGGATGCTCTTATCAAGGACTTGGTCCTCTTCCCTTAGGGGTTTTCTTAGTATGATCCTTACACATGCATACATTCCAATGGGTGATGGAACATATGAGATGTTACATGGAAGAGAAAAGAATGATAAACATGTGATGGATACGAGTGCCCCAAATTATGTCAGTGAACATAATTATGATGTGCTCCCATAGATTATTGAGTATGATTCATATGATCTACCCTTCATACAGGCAGACTCCATAGATATTTTTCTCCAATGGACAAATGAATACAAAGAGAAACTTGCAAAATACCATGGGAAGAAGATGAGGTCTATCCAGATTTTGAAGAGAGAAGGTGAAAAACATGAAGAAATCATAAAATAAATGGGTTTCATAGAGACTCCTTCATATCCACGCTTTGAGAATACACCTTGCATCAATTTCAATGAATAAATTCTTGCACTCATGTGGGACAAGAAAAAGGGCAAGCCCAAGTATGACCAGAGGAATGAAAAATCATGGCTTGGCCTTTACATCGTCAAGAAGAATTCTGATAAAGAAAAGTACTATATGAAAACCTTGGATGGGAGAAATATGTCACTACTAGTGGATGGATCTCTTCTCCAACCTTATGTTCAGGTCACATTACTTCTTCAGGCCCCAGGCCCCAGGTAAGTAGGTAGGTAATATTTCTTTCCTTGCATTTTTCATATTGATTCCTCATATTAGTTTGGATGCATTTCATATTTCATTTTTCTCTATTTGCATATTGAGTTCATGCTTAGTTTAAAAAAATTTGAAAAAATGTCAAAATTTTTCTTTTCTAGATCAATTTTATTTTGGGTTTTTTATATATGGATGAAGGGTGATAGCACCACCCTAGATGCTCTGATCCTTTTTATTAGTTTTGGAAGGAACAAGTTTACCATGAGATGCTACGGTTCTTATGCACTCTACGGTGATGACATGTCCCCAAGTAGGAGCTAGATGTTATCCCCATTTTTTGGGATAACTAAGGAGATTATGTCTCAAGGCCCTCAGGTTGCAAATATGGAGTGTGGATAGATTACATGACCAACGATATCCATTTGCACAGATGGAGACACTTCTCACCACCACAAAGGTCATATATTTTTATATGGCATCCACCACACTAGCTAGCTTCTGAGAGACACTGGGCCTTCCTCCATGAGGTACAAGTCAGGTATTATGGTGAGTGTCATTTAAATATTTGAGGAACTTGAGTATGTTGTATCTTATAATTTTTTAGATCTCATTAAATATGCTTGGACATTATGCATTACATGTCCCCAAGTAGGAGCTAGATGTTATCCCCATTTTTTGGGATAACTAAGGAGATTATGTCTCAAGGCCCTCAGGTTGCAAATATGGAGTGTGGATAGATTACATGACCAACGATATCCATTTGCACAGATGGAGACACTTCTCACCACCACAAAGGTCATATATTTTTATATGGCATCCACCACACTAGCTAGCTTCTGAGAGACACTGGGCCTTCCTCCATGAGGTACAAGTCAGGTATTATGGTGAGTGTCATTTAAATATTTGAGGAACTTGAGTATGTTGTATCTTATAATTTTTTAGATCTCATTAAATATGCTTGGACATTATGCATTTTTCCATGTTTCACCTTGGTGGTTGACATTGTTCCCTAGTAAGTGGTCTTCCTCGGGAATTGGTTTTCTACTAGGAACGCCCTTGAAAATACATCGTACCATTCTCAACCATACTTACCACTTTTCATCACTTAAACCCCCCATTTCCTTATCTCTTTGTATTTTAGGGTGTATTGAACCAAGAAGGGGTTTTCCCTCATTCTATGGAAAGAAGGGGATGAAGTTCTAGAGGTGTTGTTGTTGGGTAAAAGAGAAAATATTGTAGATATAAACCTTCCAGATGCTTCACTCAGGAATCCCCCAAGAAAGCAATGAAACACATATATGTAAGAAAAGGGGGGACCCACAAGAATAAAATGATAAAATGTTTAAGGGGTTAGTTGAAGGATAGGAGGTCTCATTACGAGTCAACCTATCATGATCATGGGTATCTAGTGGTATGAAATTACCATCATTTGGACACCAAGCCAGGGTAGTGGATCTCAGTTGAATAATTGGGAGAAAGGGGGTCTCATCACAAGCCAAGCTTCTCATTTCCAAAAAATTATTTGTGAATGAAATTGTCATTATCTAGACACGATGCCAGGATAGTGTCCTTCAACACATCCTTAAAACATGAAAGAAGCAAAAAATGGAAAACCGATGGGCTTGGAAAAATTGCACTGCAAATGAAGGTGCTACACACCCTCTACAAAGGAACCCATGAAGGAGACACTACAACCCCTTGTATGTCATGAACCCCATGCCCATTGAGTCTTTATCCTTAACCACTTCGTCCACTTTACATGGATTAGAGAGGTATCACGAGGAAAAATTCCTTGACCTAGGGAAATATATACCCAATAGGACACCTCATCAACCATCCCATATCTAGGCTTGGCAAGTCATTTAATGTCTTTGAGCACTTACTTGTTTTATAGGGTAATATTTGATGCACATTTTTAGGTGTCTCAATCATTGATCCGATCTACTCATCATGATATTTTGACTTGAGATCCTTGGAGGGCATGCTTATTTGTCTTTGCAGGACCTACCTAGTAGGCATTTTTCGAGGAACAAGACTAGCTTGGGTTTGCATGGGGCTTGAATCCCACAGGTTGGATGCCAATGGCCTACATGTCAGATGAGAGAGAAATACCTTTGAATTCCTAGAATACATTATGGACAGTTTGACCTATCCCTCACATGCCAAATATTTTTCCTAGGAGAGGTAAAATGTCACTTTTGGAGGCATGACATCATATAGGAGGGATAGGGTTTGGTGGCGAAGTTATCATTCATTTACATAAGGACGTTTTGAGGAGAATGAGGATTTTAACATGAAGCTACGACCTAGATGATTGACATATGGATTTGGGAATCCTAACTACATTTCTCCAACACCAACAACAACTACTTGCTCCTAGTGTTAAAACATCCCCTAAAGGGGTACATCACCTTAAGTTAAGGTTTCTTTTTGTGTAAAAGTAAATTTTAAGTGAATTGTTTGATATTCTTTTTGCAAAGGGGAAAGATTAGGGTTATTGAACCCTAGTCTTGTGGTTTACCCTAAAATTATGTGGAAAAGATATTTTAGTGACATTTTGTATAAATAGAGATCATAAGATCTCATTTCATAACATAATTCTCCCATTTGTGAGAAGTATTGAACTGAAAATTTCGCTATCTTTGGCTAGTTTCTCTCTTGTTCTCTTGTGTATGTCTAATTTCTTCGTTATTGGTTGGTGGAAGTTATCCGCTAGCCTGGCAAGGCTATTCTTTTGCTATTGCGGTGGTTTATCTTAGCATTTTCCTTGAATTGGTAAGTCTTTTTACGTTGTGCTATCATTTTTTATTCAAGTCAAGGTTATTTTTCTAGAGCTAGGTGGGAATTATAAGGGCATACACCCCCACCTTAGCCTCTATCATTTTATGCTTACATTTTATTGGTTTAACAAGGGTTTTCTAAGATAAGTATAAGTGCACACGCCCTCTTAGCCTAAACCCTAGCTAGGGATACTTTCCTTAGGGAGTAAGAGGATTTATACCCCCAAGGAGGTAATACCTCTAACTCTTTCTTTGCTTTAATCCATTAACCCAATCATTAAAGGCACTAGTCATTATTTGTTGCATTGGAGAAATAAATTGTTGCCTTGGTAAATTTGAAATTTTCAAGTTTCAAACTTATCTCTTTTGGAAGTTGTTCCTTGAGCCTTTGTCTCTCTTTCCTCATTGAGTCATCCCCTTTCAACCATTAATTCTTTCTGCTATTAAAAAAATAACCTAAAACCATTAGGGATGCACAAAACTAACCCTCTAACCCCTAATAACCCCTAAACTAACCCTAGGAATTGGATACAATTTTTCCCTAACTCTCTACTAATCCTAGTGCACTTATTGGGCTAGTTAGAAGTGGTTTCTAGTGGCTGATTTTTATGCTATTAATATTTGTTTGCTACATCCATAAGTATGATAAATATCATTTCATTAATCCTTTCTTTCAGCCTTGTTTTTTTTGTGCTAGAGTATTGCTTAATCATTGTTGAGTTGAGCTAGCTTTCACTAGCTTGTCTCTTGTTTATTTTATCATATCCTTATCACTTATATTTCATCCTTTGCTATATTTTGTGAGCTGATACATATCATTTAATTTTTCTATAATTAGGGACAACAATCTTAACTTTCTTGTCCAACTAATATATTACAAGTATCCTTAGATTTATTTGTGTCTCGGGTAGGTACTCTACTCTCACAGGTGACTCAACACACTTGACAACCCTTAAACTTTCCCAATACTCTTTTCCAAGATTTTCCTACCATATAGAATTGAACTCTAGGGACATCCATTCATACTTATCATTTCCGATCTCAATCCCCCCTAGGGTCGCCAAGATTCCCCCCTTGAGGTGACTACCTCGCCTCTAAAGTGAAGGGAACACCTACCTAAAGTGACTATGGTTAGGTTATCTCTAAATTGTCACCAATTGGTGGTTGGGTTAGGCTTTTCCCAACCTACAACTTGTGCAATAACAAATACTTACACCTTGGAATTTTATTTTATTTGAATTCCACTATGTACTACCTTGGTAACTCAATTGGACATAGATCATGATTTAAATGTCAATAGTTGTCATGGGACTTGGATTTATTGCGACCCTTAATCGGTCCAGTTAATAATGACATTATTCTTTTACGAGTGGCAGATGATGTGGAAGGGGGAATTGATTTGACGGGAAATGGTGATGTGATAGTATGATAAATGAAAAGTGTTAAGTATGGAGGTGTAAAATGATGTATGGGAAATACTAAGAGTATAATGCAAATTTGCGGGGTTAAGAACTTGTGAAACAATCTTTGAGAAAGGGTGATGATGACCACATTGATATTTGTGAATATGATTAAGTGTTAGGATAAATTCAGAGTTGTGAACCCATGAGTCATAGTGATGAGGAGTAAGGAGATTCTCTATGTAATGAGAAAAATGGTTTAGTATAAAAAGAAGTGAAAATTGGAAAGTGAATGTGAACTTGCAGAGTTAGAAACCTAAAAAAAAGTCAAGGGACAGTAAGTAGCTCTGCATCCACATCGCTTAAAATTGATTTAGTATCAAAATAAAATGGAAAAGAAAACAAAGTAAAGTATTTTGGTAATTGCAGGGTTGCGGACCTAAGTAGTTCAGAAATGATTTAAGGATTTTTATGAAGCTCTACATCTTCATTGTTTGAAAGGAAAACAATTAAGTTCTTGGATGTTTTTTGGTGTAAGAGAAAAAAAAGTAAAGAAAAATAAGCTAAGAAAAATGTAATAGAAATCCTACGAGTGGTTGAATGACAATACTAGACCGGTCGAAAATATGGATCGACAATGACTTTGGTTGAAGGTATTTTGATCTCTTTTTGCATCAAAAGGAGATCAACAACCTAGTATGTGAGAGATGTTTTCACTTAACATGAAGTAACATATATGACAAAAAATTAAATTAAATATAAAAGAAATTACATGTTGGCTACATTATATATATATATATATATATATATATATATATATATATATAT